>JANAVB010009547.1:0-32794 GCA_029216955.1 Iris pallida
CAACAACAACAATGAGGAGATCCTATTTGCTACGGATGCAAGAAGAAAAGGACACTGAAGAAAGACTGTCCAACAGCATCATCAAAGAAAAACAGCAAATATGACAAAGGATACCTGAAGAAATCGACATCAAGAAAGTACGCCAACACAAGCAATGGCATGAAAGTGAAGCCAGCAACTCAAAGATGAACAATCAAATGACGCGCAATGTGTGCTTGATGGCTTACGATCAGGTAATCACTAATCCTCTATTTGACCCTTATGATGATTTCATCTTTGGGCAACTATGAGAGGCTTTCAATAAACTTTTAGATGATTAAAGGAAACTGTGTAGCAAATAGGAAACCTCTAAGAAGGTACTCAACGAGTACAAAGGTGAAATAGGAAGACTTACCGACCTACTAGATCATGTTAGAGATAATGGCTCTTCAAATGAGTCTGGTGAGCTTTCTTCTATTAAATTGTTGTTACACGAGACTGTTAAGCTATCCGAAGAAAAAGACCAAACTATTATCCATTTAAAGGAAGACCTATCTAAGGAGAGAAAGAGTCTCCAGTGTGCACAGGTCAGATTAGAATCACTCACATCAGACTATACTAGATTATATGACACTTCCAAAAAGTTGGAAATTAGTTTAGGAAAACGGCCTGAAGTTGCTGCTTTCTATTCTAACATGTGTCAATTACCGAATCATCGGAACACGCCCAACACTGTCAGACCAAACCATACCAAGACTATGCCCAAGAAGACTAATAGGCATGCATTCTTCTATACTAGAAAACCAAAACCTACCAATCATGCACCTCACACTACTTTCAATACTCAACATGCTAAATGTCATTATTGTGGCCTTATTGGTCATATATCTTCTGCATGTAGAATCAGAAGTTAGTAGATTTAAATGTTTATGCATGGATACCGAAAACTAACCGGTCAGGACCCAACAAGAAATGGGTACCAAAAGTTTTATCTACAAATTGTATTGTAGGTGGGACACCCTTCACATTTTTGGAGCAAATGGATCTTCGACAGCGGTTGCTCACGGTACATGACCGGTGACGCTTCATTATTTGCAACACTGTCGAAGAGGAATAAAGAAGGATACGTCTCCTTCGGTAATAATTTGAGAGGGTACATAATCGGTATCGGTGACATTGGTAAGGCTCCCTATCCAGTAATTAAAGATGTTTGTCTTGTTACCGAGTTAAAACATAATCTGCTCAGCATAAGCCATTTAGCTGATCACGGTTATGGCATTAACTTCGTAAAAGATAAATGTACTATAATTGATAGTTCAACTGGCAGTACTATATTTGAAGGTATTAGGGAAGACAATATATATGTATTTTATTTGTTGCAAGATGCTAACACAGCTGGTAGATGTTTGATGGCCAAAAGCATTGAGAGTCAACTATGGCATATGAGACTCGGTCATGCAAACATGGATACAATGTCAAGATTATCTACGAAGAAGTTGGTACGCGGCTTCCCGGATATTTCTTTTAAGAAGGATACGGTATGTAGTGAATGTGAAAAGAACAAAGCTACCAAATTCGCATTCAAATCCAAGAATGCTGTAAGTACCACTAGACCTTTACAATTGTTGCATATGGACTTATTTGGACCCAGCAGAATTGCTAGTCTAGGTGGTAAGTTATATGCATTTGTCATTATAGATAATTTTTCTAGATATACATGGGTTTATTTTCTTGCACGCAAGAACGATGCATTATCAGAATTCGTCACCTTTTGTAAGAAAGTACAGAATGAAAAAAGGGTTCATGATTACTCGCATTCGTAGTGATCATGGCGGCGAATTTGAGATTGTAGAATTCAAGCAATTTTGTGACACACACGGTTATTTGCATGAATTCTCTTGCCCTAGGACTCCGCAATAAAATGGAGTTGTGGAACTTAAGACCAGAACTCTATCTGAAATGGCTAGAGTTATGTTAAACCAGTTTAGTCTACCTAGATACTTTTGGGCTGAAGCTGTAAATACAGCATGCTATATTCTCAATAGGGTTCTAATTCGACCTATATCGAAGAAGACTCCCTATGAATTATGGTTTGATAGAACACCAAATATTTCTTATTTCAAAATCTTTGGTTGTAAATATTTTATTCTTAATACCAAAGATAATTTGAGTAAATTTGATGAAAAGGCCGATGAAGGTATATTTTTAGGTTATGCAGCAAAGAGCAAAGGATACAGAGTCTTCAACAAAAGAACCATGATCATTGATGAATCTATCAACGTTAAGTTTGATGAGCTAAATCAACACTTAGACGATGATGACAATGAAGACATAATCGCACCAAGTACAACTACTGCAAAATTGTTACACAAAGATGTAGAACCATCACATCAGGCATCAGATGAACCTCCAAGCAAAGAAGCCGGAACTGGCAATCTTGAGACTACAACAAAAGAGATGAGATTCTTGGCTAGTCATCCAAAGGACTTGGTAATTGGTGAGATTACCAAGGGTGTAAGTACTCGTTCCTCTAATAAAGATATAGCTTCTTGTGTTGCTTTTGTCTCGTAGTTTGAACCCAAAATATTGATAAAACATGTAGTGATAATTTTTGGTTAGATGCTATGCAAGAGGAATTAAACCAATTCTTATGGAATCAAGTTTGGGAACTTGTTTCCAAGCCTATTGATCATCCGGTCATTGGCACCCGATGGCTATTCCAAAATAAAGTAAACGACAATGGTTTAGTGACTCGTAATAAGGCTCGACTCGTAGCTCAAGGATACAATCAAGAAGAATGTATCGACTACGATGAGACTTATGCCCCAGTTGCGAGATTAGAATCCATTCGCATGTTATGTGCATTTGCATATTTTCATAATTTTAAATTATTTCAAATGGATGTCAAAAGCGTATTTTTAAATAGTTTTATAAAAGAAGAGGTTTATATAGCTCAACCACTCGGTTTTACTGATTTCAAATTTCCTGAATATGTTTTTAAGTTGAAGAAAGCTTTATACGGTTTGAAACAAGCCCCTCGTGCTTGGTACGATCGTCTAAGCTCTTTTCTACTTGATAACGGTTTTTCAAAGGGAAAGGTTGACACTACTTTGTTTATAAAATCTTTGAATAATAATATTCTTTTGATTTAGGTCTATGTAGATGATATTATCTTTGGATCTACTGATGAATCTCTTTATTAAGAATTTTCAAAGTGTATGCAGAATGAGTTTGAGATGAGCATAATGGGAGAGCTGAAATTCTTTTTCGGACTGCAAATCAAACAAACCAACAATCGGACGTTGATAAATCAAGCAAAGTACACAAAGGATCTATTGAAGAAGTTCGATATGGAAACAGCAAAACCACTTAGCACTCCAGTGGCAACTTAAACCAAGCTTGATATTGATGAACAAGGCAAACCTGTCGACATACGTAAGTATCAAGGTATGATCGGTAGCTTACTGTATTTAACTGCTAGTCGACCAGACATTATATTTAGTGTTTGTTTATGTGCACGCTTTCAAGCTAATCCTAAGGAATCATATTTGTGAGCAGTTAAGCGTATCTTTCGATACCTTAAAGGCACTTCTTCTGTCGGCTTATGGTATCCTAAAACCACGTCGTTTGACCTAACCGGTTATTCCGATGCTGATTTTGCCAGATACAAAGTAGATAGAAAAAGCACTAGCGGTACATGTCATTTCCTAGGAAAAGCTCTAGTCTCCTGGTTTAGTAAAAAGCAAAATTCTGTTGCATTATCAACAACCGAGGCTGAGTATATCGCCGCAGGACGTTGTTGTGCACAAATTTTGTGGATGAAAAAACTTTAGAAGACTATGGATTGCATTTTACACACATACCCATTTTCTGTGACAACACTAGCTCTATTAATTTGGTTAAGAATCCAGTATGTCACTCTCGTACTAAACATATCAAGATTCGACATCACTTTCTTAGAGATCATCAACAAAATGGAGATATAGACCTTATATACATAGACACACAGAATCAATTAGCTGACATACTCATAAAACCTCTAGCGAAAGATCGTTTCAATGTTTACGTCGAGAATTAGGCATTTTAGATGTCAATAATATTAATTAATTTTGTTTTATTAATTAATTTATTTGATACTCAAAAACTATTTTCGAGACAAGCCCTAAAAGAGTCTGTCTGTCACCACGACTACGGTCGAAGCGAAGCGGTACTTAAGAGTTCCCCGGTGAACCTCCGTTAGCTAGGATAGTACTCCTACAGCTAATCTAAAACAGATATTGAGTAAAGAATATTAATTTGTAAAATAGTACTAATTATATTTTTTGAGATTTAAAATTACAAAACTCTGAGTTAAACATTTGAAACGAACTAATAAAAAAGATGTGGACCTATTTCTATTATTTTTGATATATATATAGCCAGGCTACCCTTGGCGAATTCGGCCCGAGTTCGGTCCGAATTCGGCCAGGTTTTGGCTGGGTATATAAATGTACCAGCCAGAATCCGAGGCGCCTATCTTCTTCATTCTTCCAAACTACATCAAACAGCAACTGCCGCGCCTTCAAACCCTAGTTTTTCTCCATCTTGTTCTTCCAATCCGCATGGAGATTCTCGTCCAAACTTTGGATTCGTGCGAAGAACTTCGTCCTCTACAACATATCAAATTCTTGGAAGGTATAATTCCTTTTTTCCTCCACTTTTCAATACTTAGGGTTTCTAGAAAATTTGTGAAAGAATGCCTAAGTTCAATCCCTTCAAGAGGAAGAAGACCAATGCTAGTGAAGAGGCATCGTCTTTAGATCCGCATACGGATTGCCTCTTTTCTCCGGTCCAATCGGACGATGGTGCATCGGACGAGTTTTACTTTAAAACTTCCGATCAAGCCTTATTGTGGTACGCCGATTTCATCATACGTACTATTTGTACCGGATCATCGATTAAATGGACTATCTTTCCAGATCACCTTTCTTATTTTAAGGCATTAGGGTTATAACACTTTGTTACCTTACAATTCCCCATTACGACTAATGCCATTAGATTATTCTATTATAATTTCGTGTTAGACACTTTTACCGCGAGGACACGTGTCAGAGGAATTGATATCGAATTCACTAATGAAACGTTAGCGAAAATCCTTGGTATCCCAAACGAAGGTGCCCCGCTCGATGACATCACTGATTTTGATTTCCCCGATGGCACGACACTCGTTAGTTTCAAGAATGAGATTTGTGCGCCCGCACGCGCTCGTCCTAGAAAGTTCAAGGCTAATAACTTGAACTTGTTTAACTAAGAATTACATCGCATCATCTATTCCACTTTACTTCCAAAATCCACTTCTAAAGATGATGTCACTGCACTTGAGCTCTCTGCTCTTTATCATATTCTTGAGGGGATTCCTTTTTCTGCCCCTAAGACTATCACCCAAATGATGGGTAGATGTCGCGGGAGAGACCGCAACCTATCTTATGCGATGCTTATTCCACGCATCTTTCAGAGATTTGATATTGACCTATCTACTTGTGCTGTCGACCCCGAGCCCAAGTTCCTCAAACTCTTTCGTCGCAGCATTACCACTGTTCCTCCACCTACTGTACCTGCTCCTCCCGTACCTACTCCCACAGTACCTGTTCCTCCTCACTCTTATACTATGAAATTTGAGGGTATTTATCAGCACTTATCAGATCTGCAGTCCTTTTATGTTGAGACTTCTAGGGAACACGAGTTTCGTGATGTGACTCGATTCCAGGCGATTGTCAACTCCTTCGCCGATCTGAGGTTTGCACAGACGGGTCATTCTGCTAGCTCTCTACCTCGAGACCCTTCTGTTTCTGGCTACCGCATTGATGACGAGGCGGTCCACTCTCTATTCCAGCCAGGAAATGCCTATGATTGGTATCGTGCCACTCCTCGCACTTCTGGCACTGGTACTTCTGGAGCTGGTCCTTCTGGCTATGCTGGCACTGCAGCTGATGATGATGATGATGAGGATAATAATGATTTTTGAGATGTTAGATATTGAGACTGTTACTTATGTCTTTTGTTTACTTGGAAATGCTCCTACATTCCAAGTTATTATCAGCACTTTTATTTTATTATGTGACTATTCATAGACATGGTTTTGATTATGCCTCAGTTTTGGTATCTTAGGTTATTATTCAGCACTTTATTTGTTTCAGTTTTATTTTAGTACTATCTATCTCTTCATATTAAAAACTGCCTGTGACAAATACATGCATGTGTTGTTCTCTAGACTATTTTTTTTACTGTTTATACCATGCCTGTAATGAATATTCCTATATTTTTTGTGTTTCTTCACTGTTTGTTACTTATGCATTTATTGCTGGGGAGCTCTCTCTTTTGCAATTATTTTGCTAAGTGACAATAGGGGAGAAATAAGATCTAACATTTTCGTGAATACAGGTTATGAACAATTTCTTTTGATTATTATTTTGACTTGATCCAAGCTTAGATGTTATGTCGGCAAGGTTTGTCAATTATCAAAATGGGGGAGATTGTTGGCCCATTGGTCATGGTCACACCTGATTTTAATAATTGATCAAACTCTGTCTCGATATAAATACAAGTCAATTAAGATGTTTACCTATGACGTTTTGGACACTGCTCAACGATGGATATCAACTATGTTCAAGACTGAAGCCGTTTGCCACTCCAAATGTACTTCCTGTTAAGCAATATAATTTTTCATTTTATTGAGTCTAGGAATACATTGTACACCGAGTCGTACTAGCAAATAGGCTATCTGAAAACGTTTTTCAAAACCATCATATTCTTTTACAAATGACCTACGTTTTTAAAAAACATTCTTTTTACAAAAAAACTTCTGAAGGATTTTTCAAAAAGCCAAAATTGATTTTTTTCTCAAAAATGAACTGGCATAACCCTAGCAGAACTCGGTCCAAGTTCGGCCAGAGTTCGGCCATTTGGAACGTTAGTGAACGTTGGATTTTGAACTTGGTCATCCTTCAGTTGTGATTTGTTACAAAGAGTTCTGTCCGAATTCTGCCCGAATTTTGTCAGAGTTCTGTCTTTGGAAAAACTATAAATAGAGAAGTATTTCGATCATTTTAAATCAGCAATTCATTTTCAATCTCTTCTCTTCTTAAGCTTACATTCTTCCAAAGAGTTCTAAAAAGCTTTTATTTTCAAATCCCAAGCCAGTTACAATCCTCTAGTCGATTTGCCAGTGCGGTACAGTCTAGAAGTTTCAAGAGCGATTGTAATCAGAGGCTTGATAGAAGATACAACTCTTCACAATTGAAGTTGGTCGAGTTCTTCGTATCAAAGCTCGCGTCTGTAGAAGTTGCAAGGACTTCGTATGAAAACTTGCGAGATTTTCCAATAGTGGATTCAACTGGAAGCTAGAGTTCTTCCGACTGGACTAGTCCTCACAAGAGGGAAACCAGTATAAATCTCGGTATTTGCGTTTGCCTTCTGATCACTTTTAATTTCTGTCATTTACTTTTGTGATTATTATTATATCTGTGATCTAACTACTAACAAGTTTTTTAATTAGCAATATTCCGCTGCCTACTCTATTCACCCCCCTCTAGAGTATTCTGCTTTACGATTTCATTCCTACGCTGAGATCCGATGGAATATGTCAACTGTGTAATCTGGCTTAGAGTGAAATCACAAACCTAAAGATGAGATATCATGAGTTAATTAGGGTTTAACAGTGTATGGCATAATTTCTAGTATATGTTATGTAATCTAGGTCAAACTCAGTTATACTAAGTCACACCAAGCCAAACTAAGTCACACTAGGTCAATCTAAGTCAATCTAAGTCAAACATGGTCAAACTAAGTTAATCTAAGTCAATCTAGATTATACAAAGTCAATCTAAGTCATACTAGGCCTAACAAAATCAAACTAGGTCAAGGCAAGTCAAACAAAGTCAAACTAGGTCGATTTAAGTCAAATGTTAACTTACAATTGACTTTTGGTCAAACAGTCAACTCTGGTCAACCTTGGTTAACTCATAGTCCACTCTAGTCAAACTAGGTCAATGGTTGACTCATAGTTGACTTTTGGTCAACTGGTCAACTCTGGTCAAGTTTTGGTCAATTTTAGGCTAAAGTTGACTTTTGGTTGACTTTTAGTCAAAACGGTCAACCAGGGTCAAACAGGGTCAACCCTAAGTCACTTACCCTATTCCTAACCATTACCAACCAAGCTATCCTAATTCTAACCATATCTTAAACATATTATACTCATATCTTAAATACAAGGTATTACCTTAACACTTACCCTTTACATTACCAAGGTAAACTCATTACCTTAGCCTCTAACCCATACTCTACCTACATAACCCTCACTATACTCATCCTTCAATACTTTACTAAGGTGTTCTAATACTCTACCCTCGTATCTTGATACCACACCATGGTATCTTGACACTCAAACTTGGTATCTTGAAGTATCTCGATACCTTACCCTTTACATAGGGTAAAACCCATTTACCTTGTGATACCACTCGATTCTAACCCTCACTCTAGCCCATAACCATCTATATCTCTATATCTAATCCTAACTCAAATCCAAGTATCATATATATGTATCTTACCCTCTAATGTGGAATACCTTAACATAGCACTTACCTTCATATTACCTACTAACATGTGAACTACCTTATTTTCTACCACTCAACCCACCAACTTTCTAACCAATTAACACCACTCTAACACTCACAAATCGAGGGTTTATATAGTGGGATATATAGCGGATATAGGGGCATATATAGGAGGGTCAATTGGGGGTGTATTAGAGGGTCAAAAGGGGGCAAAATGGGGGCTGTTGCCGCAGCCAAACTGCTGCTATTGCTGCTGCTGCTGCAGCTCCTGTGCTCTCCCTCTTCCTCCCTCTACTTCACTCACTACTTCCATCTCTACTCCCCTTTCTAAACACCAACACATAACCACACACAACCACAAACACTACCACATATATTAATATTTAGAAATCAGTCCAACACTTGTAATATTACTCAAAACAGTCCACTATTTCAATATTGCTCCATAGTGGCTAAACCACAATGAATCTCACCAAACCCCCTATATGAAACTTGGTCCAAACATCAATACCATGCTAGATCTACCTTCTAAACAATATAAAACTGAAGTTAGAGATTAAAACAAGCTATTGGCATATGAACATACACATGAGGTGTCCTATATTGGGATCTACCAATTAGAACACAAGACACACCTATAACATCCTCAAAAGGGCTCCAAATGGTCTCAAACTTGAATCTAAAAGGGACACATGCATTGGGGTGGATCCTATGAATTCAAAAATAATTAATATACAAGGGAAATCAATTTAGAGGATAGGTTTTACTTATTGGGAGTGGAATCCCAATAAAATTCTTTAGGACACGACACCGATACAAAGATCTATCCAAAAGGACACCTCTTCTTGCAACTTGCCCAAATTCTTGGCTAGAATCCTTCCTTGATGGTATGAGAAGGATTGAGAGAAGTTTGGATGGAGGAATGTGACGGAATGGAGATCAAATCAAAGAGGGGAGCTATCTAATTTGGGGAAGAACACTTGGAGAATAAAAGAGGAAAGATGAATGAGGAAGAAGGAGACCTAATGCCTCCTATATGTGGCCGACCATGGGGGTCTTTTGGGCCTTGGGTGAAAGCCCACTAAGGCCTCTACATGTCTCATTAGGTTAAGTCTAAGCTTGGTTCAAGTTTGGAATCAAAAGGGCTAAGTTTGGGTCTCTAACTTAACCATTCTAACAAGTAATTAATCTAACTTACTAACTTAAACGGTGGGTTTTGTGGGCCATGTCTAACTTAAGTTTGGGTCCCATCTAGAGTCTAAGCTACCCTGGTCACTAACACAAGTCGGAACGAGACGAAACTTAAATCCGACTAAACAAATCTAATAAAAATATTATTAAAAATATAAAATTTCCAAAATATTAAAAAATAAAAAATAACCAAAATACCCTTAGCATAGAAAATAGAAATTTGCTAATCTAAACACTTGGTTAGGTCTCCGTGGTCATGGTTAGTCTCTAGGCAAAACAGTTTCTAGGATTGTACTAGCAAAACACCAAAATCACAATACACCAATTTAAATGGTATTAAGCAAATTAAAATTTACCAAAATTACTTATACTGAGAAATGACAAAATTACCCTTGATTTTGAAAATAGGCAGTTACAGATAGGGTAGGTCTGAAAGATGATTGGGATAATCATCGCGTAAGCAAGGTTTCTATGCCTTTAGCGACAACATCCCATCATCTGGATAATAATCTTTGGAACAGAAAAATGAATCCCCGAATGTGATAAAGGGCAGACAGCTCAAGGGTAGTTACTCTTTTGAAGTAGATTTGGGCAAGATAGTGGAGTAGACGATGCACTGCAATTCAAAGTTAAGTAAGTTGATGTTTGCAGCTTTGAACTTATTAGAACGAACACAGTCAGCAGAACAGAGTTCGTTCTTGAAACTGCTCAAAGTTGTTCCTGCGAAAAATTCAAATTCCATGATATCATCTAGCGGAGCACCTTTATTAGGGATATCAAGGATTTTTGCTAAGAGGACATCATTGAATTCAATATTAATTCCACCGACACGACTCTTAACAGTAAAAGTGTTCAAAGTGAAATTGTAGTGAAACAAACGAATAGCATTAGTTGCGACAGGATATGAGTGGTGACAAGAACGTGCAACCGTAATGCTTTAAAGTAAGGTCGATGCTCAGGAAATATAGTCCATTTAATCGGTGCACCAGTGCATATTTTGCGAATAGAGAAATCCGCATACCATAAAAGGGATTGGTCATGAGTTTCAAAGTAGAACTCATTGTATGCTTCGTCGGCCAATTGAACCGAAGAAAAGAGTGATCCTTGGATAGGATCCAAAGACAAGGTCTCTTCACTAGCCGTTGTCTTCTTTCTTTTGAAGGGGTTTGACATCCTAGGCATGATTTCTATTGAAAGAATTAAAAACTATGAATTTGTAAGAAAGGGAAGGAGGAGGTTATACCTTCTAAGTTTGGAGTATGTTTTAGAGGACGAGAAACTCCACACGAATCCAAAATTTGGATTAAAATCTCTAAAGGGATTGGAAGCAATGGTTTGGAGAAAATCTAGTGTTTGGAGAGCTCGGGCGCAACTGCTGCCGTGTTCTTGAGGGATTGGAGGTGATGAATAGGAAGGGGCCACTCGTTTCTGACTTAAAAATACCTGACACCAACAGAACTCGGGCCAAATTCGATACGATTTATCCTGGGGTTCTGTTGAGGTATTTTTGAGCCAAAATTAAATGCAATGCCACTTTATATTCATCAATCCTTTTTTAATTATTTAATTCCAAGTTTATTTATTTAAAATTTCAATTAATATAATTAATATTATTTTATGAATTAAATTTTGTTATACAGCGAATGTCTCAGATTAGTTGTAAGGGTACTGTCCCAGCTAACGGAGGTTCACCCGGGAACACTTATATACTATTTTGCTTTAGCCGTAGCCGTGGTAACAGACAGACCCTTTGTAGGCTTGTATCGAAAACATTTTTTGCATACTGAAAAGTAATGAATAAAACAAAATTAATTAATATTATTGATATCTAAAATTCTTAATTCTTGACGTAAATAATTGAAACGATCTTTCGCTAATGGTTTTGTAAAGATATCAGCCAATTGGTTCTCTGTGTCTAAATATTCAAGGTCTATATCTCCATTTGTTTAATGATCTCTAAGAAAATTATGCCAAATCTCAATATGCTTAGTGCAGGAGTGACATATAGGATTATTAGTCAAATTAATAGTGCTAGTGTTGTCACAGAAAATGGATATGTGTGAATACTGTAAACCAAAGTCTTCTAAGGTTTGCTTCATCCATAAAATGTGTGTACAATAACGTCCTGCGGCAATATACTCAGCCTCAGTAGTTGATAATGTGACAGAATTTTGATTCTTGCTAAACCAGAAGACTAGAGCCTTACCTAAAAAATGACACGTGCCACTAGTACTTTTTCTATCCACTTTGCATCCAGCAAAATCAGTATCCGAGTAACCGGTTAGGTTAAAGGATATGGTTTTGGGATACCATAAGCGACAGAAGAAGTGCCTTTAAGGTTTCAAAAGATACGCTTAACCACGCACATGTGTGATTCCTTAGGGTTAGCTTGGAAACGTGCACACAAGCAAACGCTAAACATTATGTCTAGACGACTAGCAATTAAATAAAGTAAACTACCAATCATACCTCTATACTTACGTATGTCCACCGGTTTGCCTTGTTCATCAATATCAAGCTTGGTTGAAGTTGCCATCGGAGTGCCAAGTGGTTTGACGGTTTCCAGGTCGAACTTCTTTAATAAGTCTTATGTGTACTTGGCTTGATTAATGAACGTCCTATTGTTGGTTTGCTTGATTTGCAGTCCAAGAGAATTTCTGTTCTCCCATCATGCTCGTCTCAAACTCATTTTGCATACACTTTAAAAAATCTTGACAGAGAGATTCATCAGTAGATTCAAAGATAATATCATCTACATAAATTTGAATTTAAAAAAGATTTCCATTAAAGGATTTTATAAAAACTGTAGTGTCAACCTTGCCTTTTGTAAAACCGTTATCAAGTTGAAAAGAGCTTAAACGATCATACCAAGCACGAGGGGCATGTTTCAAACTGTATAAGGCTTTCTTCAACTTGAAAACATAATCAGGGTTTTTGAAGTCGGTAAAACATGGAGGTTGAGCTACATAAACTCCCTTCTTTTATAAAGCCGTTAAGAAAAACACTTTTAACATCCATTTGAAATAGCTTAAAATTTTGAAAATATGCAAATGCACATAACATGCGAATGGAGTCTAATCTCGCAACTGGAGCATAGGTCTCATCGTAGTCGATACCTTCCTCTTGGTTATATCCTTGAGCTATGAGTCGGGCCTTGTTACGAGTAACTAAACCATTCTCATTAAGTTTATTTCAGAATATACAACAGGTGCCATTGACCGGATGATCAATGGGTTTGGGAACAAGTTCCCAAACTTGATTTCATTCAAATTGGTTTAACTACTCTTGCATAACATCTAACCAAAATTTATCGCTACATGCTTCTTCAATGGTTTTGGGTTCAAGATGTAAAATAAATGCAACACATGAAACTATATCTTTGCTAGAGGAACGAGTACTTACACCCCTGGTAATCTCACCTATTACTAAGTCCTTGGGATGGTCTTCCAAGAACTTCATTCTCTTTGGCAAACTCTCAAGGTAGCTGGTTCCAGCTTCTGGTTCTATACGTGATCTGCCTGGAGGATCAGCTGGTGTTGTGCTTGATGGTTCTACAGGCGCTGAACTTGGTGTACTGACATCGTCATCATCATAATTGATCGTATATTGATTTGGTTCATCAAAAGTGACATTTATTGACTCTTCGATGATCATGCTTCTTTTGTTGAAGACTCGGTACCCTTTGCTTTTGGCCGTATAACCTAAAAAATATCTTCATCAGCCTTTTCATCAAACTTTCCAAAATTGTCTTTAGTATTGAGAATAAAATATTTGCAACCAATATTTTGAAATATAAAACTGGTGGTCCTATCAAACCATAACTCATTGGGAGTCTTCTTCGATATATGTCGAATTAGAATCCTATTGAGAACACGACAGGCTGTATTTACAGCTTCAGCCCAAAAGTATTTAGGTAGACTAAACTGGTTTAACATTACTTTAGCTATTTCGGATAGATTCATGTTCTTATGTTCCACTACTCCATTTTTTGTGGAGTCCTAGGGCAAGAGAACTCATACAGATAATCGTGTGTGTCACAAATTGCTTAAACTTTGCATTCTCAAATTTGTCGCCATGATCGCTTCGAATATGAGTGATCGTGTATCATTTCTCATTTTGAACTTTCTTGCAAAAGGAGACAAATTTAGACAATGCATCATTCTTGCGTGCAAGAAATTATACCCACGTGTATCTAGAGAAATCATCTACTATTACAAGAGCATATAATTTACCACCTAGGCTTGCAATTCTACTAGGTCCAAATAAATCCATATACAGTAATTGTAGAGGTCTAGTAGTACTTACAACGTTCTTGGATTTAAATATGGATCGGGTAGCTTTGTTCTTTTCAGATTCACTACAAACCATATCTTTCTTGAAAGTAATGTCCGGTAAGCCTCGAACAACTTCTTTATGGATAGTCTTGAAATTGTGTCTATATTTGCATGACCGATTCTCATATGCCAAAGTTGACTCTCATCAATCTTGGCCATTAAGCATCTACCCGCTTTGTTAGCATATTCCAACAAATAAAAAACATATATATTGTCTTTTCTAATACCTTCAAAGCTAGTACTACCCGTTGAGCTATCAACTATAGTACATTTGTCTTTGACAAATTTAATACCATAACCATGGTCAGCTAAATGGCTTATGTTGAGTAGGTTATGTTTTAACTTGGTTACTAGACAGACATCTTTAATAACAGGATAGGGAGCCTTCCAATATTGCTGATACCTATTATATAACATTTAAGATTATCATCGAAGGAAAAGTATCCTTCTTTCTTTTTCGACAGTGTTACAAATAATGAAGCGTCACCGGTCATGTGCCTTGACCAACTACTATCGAGGATCTATTTGCTTCTAGCATGTGAAGGGTATTCTACCTACAAAAGAGTTTACAGATGAAACTTTTGGTACCCATTTCTTGTAGGGTCCTCAAATGTTAGTTTTCGGTATCCATGCACATATTTTCAAATCAACTAATTTCCTAACTCTATATGCAGGAGAGATATGACCAATGGTGCCACAATAATGACATCTAGCATGTTGAGTGTTGAAAGCAATGTTTTGTGCATAATTGGTAGGTCTTGTTTTTCTAGTATAATAGAATGCATGCCTATTAGTCTTCTTGGGCAAAGGTTTGGCTTGGTTTGGTCTGACAGTGTTGGGTTTGACAATGTTCCGATGTTTCGGTAAGTGACACGTGTTAGGGTAGGAAGCGACAACCTCAGGCTATTTTCCTAACCTAATTTCTAACTTTTTGGAAGTGTCATACAATGTATTATAATCAGCAGTAAGTACAGCATTTCTGATTAGTGCTTGTTGAAGACTCTTCTTCTCTTTGAGTAGGTCTTCCTCTAATTGGGTAATTGTCTTGAAATTCTCTTCGGATAGTCTCCTGGTCTCGTGTAACTGCAACTTAACAGAAGAAAGCTCACCTACCTCACTAGAATTATCATTACTTCTAACCTCAGGTAGCAGGTCGGTAAGTCTTCCTATTTCACCTTTGTACTCTTTAAGTACCTTCTTAGAGTTTTGATATTTGCTACGCACTTTTCTGTAATCATCTAAGAGGTTATTAAATGCTTCACCTAATTGCTCAAACATAAAATTTGAGTCGATGGCTTTACTTTCATGCCGTATGCTTGTGTTGGCATACTTTCTAGATGTTGATCTATTCGGGTAACCTTTCTCATACTTATTGCTCTTCCTGGTTGATGATGATACTGTTGGACAGTCTCTACTGATGTGTCCTTTCTTCTTGCAACCGTAGCAGATAGGATCTTCTTCATTGTTTCTGTTGTGTTCCTTTGTTCTTCTTTTGAATCTTATCAACTTCTTGAACTTTCTTACTAGGAGCGCTTGATCTTCAGAGTCATATTCACTGTCGTCGGAATCATCTTTGATAGATCTTTTGTATTGATCTTTGAAAGCAATCGACTTCTTCTTCGGTGCAACATCTTCAAAGTCTTGAAGTTCCAGCTCGTGAGTGAGTAGCTTACCCATAAGTGTTTCAAGGGACATAGTGGTGTGGTCGTTCCCTTCAATGATTGTCGTAGCCTTTGGAATCCAGTTCTTCATAAGAGCTCGTAGAAGTTTGTGAATATTCTCATTGTTAATGTATTCCTTGCCTAAGGAAGAAAGAGGGTTTACAATATCCAAAAATCTTGTAAATATTTGAGTGACAGAATCATTTGGCTTCATCTTGAACGCCTCATATTCATGAGTAAGTCTGCTAATTTTTGACTCCTTGACTGGAATTGTGCCTTCGTTAGTTACTTAAAGAAGTTTCCATACTTCATTTGATGTTGTGCATGTACACACCTTATTAAATTCAGTCATGTCTAGGGCACAAAATAAAGCACTAATAGCACGTGCGTCAAGACTGGCCTATTTCTTTTCAGCTTCAGTAGTGTACTTGTCATTGGGTTTCTCAACCAACTCTCCATCATCAAGAATACGACAGGCTTCTTATAGCCATCAATCACAATATACCATAAGTTAAAAATCTAGAGATTGTAAGAAGAAACTCATCCGTGTTTTCCAGTATGTGTAATTTGAACCATCAAACAGTGGGGGTCTGTTTGTGGCCTGGCTTTCACTTATAAATTTCATAGTTGCCATGTGTGATATAAAATTGATCTATATAACAGCAGTATATATAAGAATAATAACTGTGTTACCATGCATTACTTATATATCCTGCTCTGTTACCATTTGTAGGAACGAATTGTAAAGCGCAATACTCCAGAAGGGGGGGTGAAAAGAGTAGGCAACAAAAATTAGCTAATTAAAAATGTTAGCAACAAGATCACAGATAATATATCACAAGTAAATAAATAAAAAGGAGAGATTAGAAACCAAACGGGAACACGACGATGTATACTGGTTTCCCTCTTGTGAGGACTATTCCAGAGGGAAGAACTCTAACTTCTAGTTGAATCCACTATGGAAAAATATTGCAAGTTTTCATATGAAGTCCTTGCAACTTCTACAATGCGAGCTTTGATCCGAAGTACTCAACCAACTTCAATTATGAAGTGTCTTTTTTCTATCAAGCCTCTGGTTATAATCTCTCTGAAACTTCTAGACCGTACTGCACTAGCAAATCTACTAGAGGATTGTAACTGGCTTGGAAATTGAAAATAAAATTGCTTAGAACACTTTGGAAGACGTATTAAGCTTAGAGAGAAGAGAGAAGAGAGGTGTGTTGAAATGAGGGAAATTCATCTCTATTCATAGGTTTTCCAAAGGGAGAATTCAGAAAGAATTCTATGAGAGAATCTCGACAAATAGCCGTTCCATCTGTAACATTAGGATGACCAAATACAAAAACCAACGGCACCAAACGAACTCGAGGCAAGTTCGGACCAAACTTGGGCCGAACTCTGTTGGTGTCCAAAGTTTGATTTGTGGAGAATTTTGTAAATCAGATTTTGGGTTTTTGGATTTTTGAAAACTTTTTGTAAATAGGCTATTTTAAAAACATAGGATATTTTGAAAATATTTTAGGACAGCCTATTTACCAGCTCGACTCGGTGTACATCATATTCCAAGTCTCAATAAATGTAAAAATTACATTGAATATTGAAATACATACTCATGTGGCAAAACAGCTTCAGTCTTGAACAGAATGGTAGATGTTCTCAACAATCGTCCAAGTAGCCCTTATATCGAGACAGAGATTAGATCAATTATTAAAATTAAGTTCAACCATGACCAATGGGACAACACTTATTTGTTCCTATCTCAAATATAAGTTTGCTTTTGATTGAGTGGTGTTTAGGTTTTGATTTTGTTGTTTACCAAATCAAACATTATGATTATCCTTCTCCTCTTCTACACACTATATTAAAAGCTAAAGGAGAGGCTCAAACACCATCATTAAATAACTTCAAAGTAGAGTGTTAGTGTTTGAGAGCTTGTTGGTGATTTGTGTTCTTCTTTTTAAGACTCTACAAATAAAAGAACATTTGTGATATCTCTCCAACTTATACATTTTTATTATTAATATAGTTCTCTTTCTCTTCTGTAGTTTTTTCGTATTGGGGTTTTTCGGTTTTGTAATTGTAATTAATTTATGGTTGTTTTTATTTCTCATTTTCGCTACAATCTATTTGGCTAGTATTGTTTTGGAAGTTTGTTCTAATAAAAGTGGTATTAGAGAAATTGGAAGATTTTTTTTAGGAACAAGATATCAACCGTCAAATTTGATATCAAAAAGTTTAACCGAAACATGAGTTTCGCTCTATGACATGTTAAAATGCCAGTGATCTTGATTCAATGTAGACCCCAAAGGCACTTTTAGGAAAGAAGAAGATAACAAGAGCCGAAGCACAAACAGAAGAGAGATGGTAAAACCCTTGCATTAATCCAACTCTCATTTTCAAATGAAGTTAATTTTTAGAGGTGATTTAATAAAACACGATCGCCAAAATTTGGACAAAGTCAGAGACTTCGTATCTGACAAAAACACTCACTAGTAAGTTGGCCTTACACCAAAAACTTTACTTGCTTGTATGGCGGAATGTATGTCAACTAAAGAGTATCTTGATAAATTTTGTACTTTTTTTATGGATTTCGAAAACATAGAAGTTAAAATTAAAGATGGAGATAAATAAATTACTCTCTTACGCACTTTACCTTTCTCCTACAAGCAATTAAAGGAGAAGTCAATTTTTGGCACGAACACGATCTCCCTAGAAGAGGTAAAAATAATTTTATTTTCGAAGGATCTCATTGACAAAGAGTTTAGCAACAATCCATGTATCGGTAAAGTAGAAGAGCTTACAAATAGAGGAAGATATATAGAAAGGAATTTTTTGAAGCAAGTCAAGGTCAAAGTACGTACGTCACTTCTACCTATTGCAAGAGAATGGGACACCTAACATCCAAAATGCTACTAGCTTAAAAGTAAACTGCAACAAAAGGATGAGTTCAAACTCAATGATCCAACCAAGGAGCAAGGTAAGGCCACTCTTGTTACAAAAAATTTAGATTATGATGTTCTTCTTGCAATAGAAGAATCAAGCTAGAAAAATGAGAGGTTGCTAGACTCCGGCTCCTTTACATGATACCCTTCAAGGAGTGGTTATCGACATACACTTCAGTTGAAGGTGAAGTTGTTTTAATGGTAACAATGTTTCTTTTCGTATTATTTGGTACTAGATTTGTTAAAGTTAAAATACATGATGGAATTATTAGAACTCTAACGAACGTATGGCATGTACATGAGCTGAAGCTAAACTTCATCTTATTGTCTTTACATGATTCCTTGAGATAGACATTCCTAAGAGGAGGTAGAGTTCTAAAAGTCTTATCTGGCACTCTTGTTGTCATGAAAGCATTCAAAGTGATAGCTTTATGTAGTCCAAGTATCCACAGTCAGGAGACAAGTTATAGTATCCTATGTTAAGTCTTTTTTTAACTAAAATATTTCAGCTTTATGGCATATGAGGAGTGAAAAGAGCATGGTTTCTTAACAAATGAGGATTTCTTGAAAACAAATAGTTGGATTGTTGACCTTTGTGAACATTGTCTATATAGTTTAAAAAATAAATGGAACACTAGAATATGTTCATTTCGATCTTTTTGGTCTTTCTCCAGTCCCTTCACTTGGTGGAGCATCCTACCTACTCACCTTTATCGACAATTCTCCCGTAAATATAATATCTTTTCTTGTTTCAAATATTGGAAGGTGATAATTAAGAAATAAACTGAAAGAAAAATCAAGTGCCCTTATCCCAAGAACTAACTTGAGTTATGTAGCAACGAATTCAAGTTGCATGCCATTAGACTCTTACTTACACCCTCAACAAAACGGTGTTGCGAAATGGATGACAAGACATTATTTGAAAGATATCTATGCATGCTCTCTAAATTAGGTCTTTCAAAATTCTTTTAGGCTGAGGTTGCTACTATGCATCATTAATCGGTCTTCATCAATTGCTATCGAGAAGGTTGTTAGACTATTGGTTATAATCATACTTGATATTGATAATCAACATCAACTTTGGTCGATACATAAAATATAAATACATCTACAGGTTTCAAGCAATAAAGTCTGCATCTACTACTACTACAAGCTACAAAACGTCTCGTCATCATCAAGAACCAAAAGCGACAAAATCAAGATCAAGAATTTTATATATTTCTTCTGTAATTTTATTTTTATTGAGTCTAGAAAAAATATGTAAGATTGATCAGGATCAGTACTGGCTTAGCTAATCTCAGTCCAAAAAAATACAACCTACCTATCCACAAATTTCTATCCAAAGTCCACAATTCAAAATAGCCCAAAACCCAACAATTGGCCCAAAACAGTTCTGACAGAATTCGGCCAGAACTTGGCCCAAGTTCGGTCAGGGTGGTTTCAACCAATTTTTGAATTCCCCTTGATATCTGTATCCAACATTCGAAAGCAAGATTTCTGCATCCGAACTCTGCCCGAATTCGGTCTAAAAAAATACTATAATTAGAAAAAAAACTTTCACATTTTTAAATCACTCATTCATTCTCATCTCTATTTCTTTTAAAGTGTTTTCTACGAGGTACACTTTCAATTCTAGTCTATAACACTCTTACCAAGCCATTACAATTTCTGTTTATCTAGAGTTTGGTTTTGAAGAGTTGTATTGGAGGCTAAATTAAGAAAATTTTCCAGTTTTTAATCGCCTTCTGGAGTCGGTCGTGCACTCATCGCCAAGCACGATATTATTGAAGTTGGTCGTGCACTCATCGCCAAGCACGGCGTTGTTGAAGTTGGTCATGCACTTGTCCCCAAACATAGTGTTGTAAGAGTTGCAAACACTCAGTTAAAGCTTGTGCGATACTAGATTAACATCGAACAGGAGTATTCCAGACTAGATTAGTCCTCCATGAGGAAAACCAGTATATATTGCTACGTCACTGAGTTTGATCTTCTTAACTCTTACTTTTCTATAATTAATTGTTGCTCTTACTTGCCATAGTTCATAATTTTTAATTGTGAGATTTATTCTGTTGCATATGCACACACTCTATTCACCTCTCCTCTAAAGGTGCTCAACGGTCCTACAAAGATATGGTCTAGGAAAAAAGTAAATTATTCAGTATAAAAGTTGTTTGGATGTCATGCATAGTCTATCTTTAACGATAGCTATAAAAGGTGGTACATGCCTTCTAAGAACAACCACGGAGAAAACCCAAAGAATCCCACAAATATACACAGGAGATATCCAATACAAAGAGCATATAGAAAGAAGCCAAAGCATATCGATCGTCAATGAAGCAAAGGAGTCACTGCAGTACTCGACCTCTACTGTCACACTTCCCCATATCTTATATTTGTACTAAGAAACCCTCGTTGTTAGGGTTCTATGTTGTAACTTTTCATTGTAATCCAATAAAAGAAGAAGCTGCTTAAACTTTCCCTCTTTTCATATTTGTGATGGCAACAATCCAAACCCTAACCCACCTTAAATCCTAGAAACACAAGACTGGCAGCCACCGTGGGAAGAAGGATGCCTCCACCGCGCTATTTGCCATTTTCAGCAACAAGGAGAACAAGGTAGGGGTGGACAAGCAAGGATCATCTATCCTTTACTAGGCCGCTGTGGAGGAGGGGGTGCTAGTCGATTCCAGTTCGTCATCAACTTAACTGGACTACCGAAAATTCCAGCCGGAGCATCACCCAGGGCGACTCCAGGCAAGCAACAAAAATTCACTTGTTACTCAGAATCCTCGCCATGCCGGTAAGCAAGGCTGCGATCAACGGTAGATTCCTTAACTGGGGTATACACCTCTATAATCATGTCATCTAGAATTCTCTCTATGCCGACTAGTATAGCTGCAAGAAATTCCATGTCTCATAACCAAGATATGTACATCCGAAGTCAGGTCTCTACGTTTCTACTACGCCGGCTAATATGGCTGCGATAACCTCCACGTTCCATAATCAAGTAGACATTTTATCATCCTTGTTATTCCCGTCAACATATGTTATCAGAAAATATCGTAACTCAGGCCATAAAAATTCATCTCGATAGAAAAAAATCAAAATCAACAACGATCCATCAAAAATCAAATTCAATAACAAGGAGTAAGGGTGAACAAAACAAAGGAAGGAATTTTAAATTGAAGTTTAAATAAGATTCTCAAGGGTCGTCCCAGGAATCTCTCAAGGATTTCTAAATACGATTGAGTATCCTCTCATTCTAACACCTTACTTCCTATATTCTATCGCAGGCTCGTAGCAGTAAAACTAAGTCATTACGCTACTACGATATCGCAATAATGCAACTCTCGACCTGCATGGGCCACCACTAAAAATGTGTCACGACCCGCACCCAGTATAGGGGCACGAAAAGTGGGTACGTCCAGCCTACGCCACAGTGTCGACGGTAAAACGCTGTCCTAGGTCACATACATCTAACATGATAAGGTACCTGTACAGCATATACTCTCCAATCAGAGAATAATACAGAAATGTACAGCTCAATCACAATAAAGTTAGAAGTACTGTAAGATAGATAAGATATGATATGAAGATCACCAAATAAAACACAAACAGGAAAGAAGTATAAGTGTCTAAGATAACATCTTCACAAAACATCCAGAATAACAACAAGATCCCAAACATATACATCATCCAAATGAGATAAGACATCAAAATAAGATAGAAGTCTAAGCTAACTAGTCTAAACTATAGGGGTGACATCCTCTACTGCTGATGGATCATGCTGAAGGTCCAAGTCGTAGGTGTCATCTATGGCTGCTCCATAATAGGTAGGGCAAATGTTCTCGTTATCCTTTGTAATATTTTCAACAGGTCCAGTCAGGACAGGAACGAGCACAGAATCACAACAGTTCATATGAAGACAGGAATATAAAGCATGTAATAGAGTAAAACACATAAAACGCTGAAAGAAAGTACATGTAGTAAAAGAGAGAGAGCCGTAATGTAAATAGCTACTATAAGTAGAGAACTATCAGTAATAGTGATATAGAGTACAAGATAGACATGAGAACGGCTTAAATTTGCACATGATTACACTAAAGATTTTGCACATGATTACACTACTTTGGAATTGTTCACATGACTGCTTCTACTCCCCCGTACCCTAATCAATACACAAAGATCCAGACAAGTTATGTTATTATACAATATTTTACATGGGGGCCCATAAATGGGTGCACATGAAGTTATACATGAGGGCTCTGTGAACATGAGAGTACATGAATCACAAGAGTATATATGAATAGTGAAAGCACATGAGTACATGATGAAAGTGAAACGCACATGACATGATGTACCCGATGCTCCGAGGGGGATAACATCTCAATGTAAAGATCCATATAGTACTAATCTTTGTTAACAATATGACAGCATCAAGTAAAGTAATCTAGAGCAAGAATATAAATCCTAACAAGTATGAAATGATCAGAGAATGTACTCACCTGATATCATGAGTATCTAATAAGTATAGATGTCCAGACAGAGTAGATGAGTCCTATTTAGATAAACACTGGTCACAACATGTGCAGAAAAGTAATACTGAAGATTACAATGCATACTAAATGATTCTAGGTCAATCTAGGTCAAAGTCAACTCTTGGTCAACTCTGTTCAACCTTCTAGTCAACTAGGTCAAACTCTAAGCTAATTTGGTCAACTGTCTAGGGTTTGGTCAAAATCTAGTCAACAAGATCACATAGGCCAAGTGGGTCAATATCTAGGGTATACAATTCATAGTAACTCTTAGGTTATTATCCTAGGATACTATGTAGGCTATAACACATATACATATATCATACATATATATAGACAAGCTAGCCTATATCACATATGTTCACATATATGTATATAACAACCCACATACTCCAACCTATCCCATATCCTCTCAGAAATTCTGAACCTACAAACTCTATCTACCATACTCACATATATAAATACACTCACATACGTATCTATGTTATTCACCCATCTAACTAGTACACAACTCAAAGTATGCAACCACTATATATATATATATATATATATATATATATATATATATATATATATATATATATAAACCAAATGTGAATGAATTTCCTATCATATCCAGATTCTAGCAAGTATAGTCTAATATGTAAGCCTAACATAGCATGCCATATAGATAAGCCGACAATTGATAAACCCATATAAACCCCCATAATTCCTAAAACAGATAAGTGACATCCCCATATATATACCCGCAATATACATCTAAGGTATTGCATTAGGGACCTACAAGCATGTGTACATCCACAAATATAAGGGACCCTTACAGTGGTCTAGACAGAGGCAAATACAACTGTAGAGAGCAATTGCAGGCAGGTAAGGCATGCAGTGAGTGGTGTGATGAATGTATGTATCAAGTAGTAGAATTGCAAGGTGACAATAAGGGGTCTACAGGCAAGGTACAATGGGAATAGGTAATAAGAAAAATGTGTACAAGTATAGGCATTGATGTGTGCAGTAAAGATGTGGAGTGAAAATACCCTGGCAGATATAAAAGGCAGTAATGAAAATGAAATGAAAGGAAAGAAAGGGCAGGATACTATAACAAATGAACATTTGACTAGACAATTGCATTCGTTTGAAATGACATAATAGGACATGGATTAAAGGTGATGGCAGCTAATACAATTTCATCTCATCTGTTTAAAAGGAATGGACAGACATGATGTTAAAACACATGATCTGAACATTTAAGGATGTTCAAGACAGACATCAGATGAGGCAAATCAGATAATGCAGTGGTTGTAAATATTTTGAATGATGCAGAGGAGAATGTAGTGTTATGAAGTACAGCGGGATGTGAAATGGATTTGTGGATATAATATACAATGCTAAGGAGTATAGGCAGTGAATGCAAATGGTTTTAGGTGTGCATGCAGTGAATCATTTGGGGTGAAGCACATCACTTAGGTAGTAGGACAGACCAAAGTTCTGATAACAGTGTGTGTATCCTAAGTACATATTATCTAATGAAATACAAGGAGCTAAATTGGGATATGGATAATGTTTGTGTGCAGGGAATACTAAGTGTGCATGGTTAATGTTGCATGACATGGCAGTGTACACAAATATGATTTCGGGGCAGTGACTGAATATGTGAATGCAGGATAAGGTCTAAGTAGGCAATCTCCTAATGTGCAGTGGCTAAGTGCAGTAAAGTGTTATCATGTGCCAAGTGTATCAGAGCAAGGGCAATTGTAGTAGTTTGATGTCAATGTGTAAAGAGTGTCGAGTATATAGATGTAGTGTCAATAGGTGTCATGTGAGTATAAATATGGTGTCAATAAGTAACTGTCATATGGCTTTAGAGTGCGTGTGTCCATGCAGTGTCAAGCCAAGTGTCTAAGATGTGTCATGAATCCGTGTCCAGAGTAGTGACCAATGGTGTCCAAGTGGTGGGTCAAAGTGTCCAGAGCCAATGTGTAGCATGGTGTCAGAACATAAGGTGCAGTAGTGTTCGACTGCTCAACGAAAATCTGTGGGTCGAAGCACAGTGCGAATTTGACACCAAGTGAAGCAAAAATTCCTAGGCTAGGTGTCAGACACTGTGCCTACACGAATCAGTCGCTAGAGAGTGAAATAGTATCGTATCGAGGGGACACGAGACTCGCAGCAGCAGAGGACTGCTACAGTGCCAGTGTAGTGTAAACTGTGTGTCCCCGTGTCCATTTCGACACAGCAAATGACACCAAATCCAACTCAGTCCTATACCATTACAATCTATATAATATAGGCTATCCAATTATATAATTATATTAGAAATTAGAGACCAAAACAACTTATAGGGAATTTCATCGAACACTTGAGATACGTATTTGATACTCCTCTGATACGTACCTCAAATAGACTCGAACTAGACCCGAATCATTTCTAGGGCTAGGGGATCCTAAATTGATGCATCTACAACAAGAAATCTGGAATTTAATAGGTTTAGAGGCCCTTACCAATTGGGAGTTGGAATTCCAATAAAAATTCTCTTGCAAAGCTCTTCCACCAAATCCAATGGTCAAATTGCTCCAAATCCTTTCTAAATAGCCAATAAGGATCTCCTCTATTCAAGGGAGTAGTTTGTAATTGATTTGGTTCAATTTGGAGTTGATTTGGTAAAAGAGCAAATTTGGAGAAGAACACCAAAACTAGGGTTAGGGTTTCAATGAAAGAGGAAGGAAGGGGGCTAATGATGACTTATATAGTGGGGTGAGGCTGTTGTAGCTGGCTATGATGGTGTGGTCTAGGGTTTGGTCAAGTTGCATTAGCTACAAGTCTTCCTATTGTCATTTAGAGGCCCTTTTTGAGTAAAGGTCCAAAGTGGTTTGTCATTCTAAGTCAATTCTAGCCTATTCATGCTATTTAACATAATTAGGACACAACTAATCAAGTCTAAGTCCACAAGCTAGATTCTATGGTCATGGTTAGCCTCTAGTCAAAGTAGTTCTAAGTTTTCACTAGCAAAAGACCAAAGTCACAATGCACCAAATTAATTAATTAATAAAATAATTTAAAAGAAACCACAATGACCAAAATACCCTTATGCCAAAAGTATAAATAAATCATCCTAATCATATGGTTAGGTCTCGATGGACATGGTTAGTCTCTAGGTCAAGTAGTCTCCAGGATTACACTAGCAAAACATCAAAATCACAAAGCAATGATTTAGATAGTTTCAAATTAATTAAAAATTCACTAAAAATAATAAATCATATTATTAAATAACAATTTTTTTACAAAGATGACCGTAATAGTTGGATATTTTTTCTTATTTATTGTCATTTTGCTTTTTCTGGTTATGCATGTTTATTATTGTGTGGATTTTTTTTGAAAAACTAAGCCTACATTAATAATGGACAACATGGACATAATATCAACTAGTAGAAAAACCCTCATTGTTAAATAACTAAGTGGGAGAGAATATTTATTTAGTATAAATCTT
The DNA here is from genome assembly GCA_029216955.1 of Iris pallida. Classification (NCBI taxonomy): domain Eukaryota; kingdom Viridiplantae; phylum Streptophyta; class Magnoliopsida; order Asparagales; family Iridaceae; genus Iris; species Iris pallida. The sequence continues at coordinate 26,718 of JANAVB010009547.1, forward strand.
ATGGTCTCTATTACTGGTTTGTAAGTGATGTAATTATACTTGCGCGTTGGCTTTAGTGCCTTCCTCCATATCGGATGAATATAATTATGGATCACCAGTACAAACTTCCTTAGGGATAATTATAAAAAGTTACCTAGTATATGTTCACTTTTCCATCTGAAGGAACTCATTATAAGGTAATGGACTTAGTATTAAGTAATGTTATACACTTAGATACAAATAATGGTATCCTTCCCATCAGAGTAACTGCTATTATTTGTATGACCAGAGCAAGACCAACATATTAATTTTATTTGTCATAAAGTTATGTTAACATGATAGTAAAATTAATAAGAAAAACCTACTTGAACAAAGTTGAATTTGTATACGTCCACACTATCGTGGCATGCTAAATTCATGGTGTTCAAGGTGTTGGTAAATTTCTTATTATTGTTTTGAGGGAATCAGTATTTAATTAATTCAAAAAGTTTTTTTTGTCCTACATAATTTTATTTATGTGATTCCCAGGATTTCCAAATGGGTTCTTGTAACTGCTTATTTCAAAAGCAAGGGTAATTTTGTCATTTCTTAGTTTTCCATAATCTTGGTAAAATTTTAATTAATTTAATACTATTTAAATTGGTGTGTTGTGATTTTGGTGTTTTGCTAGTATAACCCTAGAAACTGTTTAGCCTAGAGACTAACCATGACCATGGAGACCTAACCAAGTATTTAGATTAGCAAATTTCCATTTTCTAGGCTAAGGGTATTTTGGTCATTTGGTGACTTTTGAATTAATATGGATTTTGGCCTTTTGGTAATATGCTAATTGATAGTTAGGCCTTAACCTAGAATTTCTCTAATCTAGATGTTAACCATGGGCCTAGAGATTAGGTTAAAAATATCCATTACATGACAAGGTTAGCAATATCTAGATATTTCATAGTAGGATATTTACCCCTTAGGATATTTGTGAAAAAGAAAGCCTTATGACTAATTGAACCAATAGGAAGGCTTAGAATTGGATGGACAAGCCCTAGCCACTCATCTACATGTAAAACTAACCATAATTCATCTAATGACCAGCTATCAAGTGCCCCCTTCCTTCATATAAAGAATACATAAGAAAACCCTTGCCTCTTTTTACCTCTACATAGAACCCTAAGTGTTCTTCCCCAAATTAGAGAGCTTTCATCTTTGATTTGATCTCCAAATCCTTACATCCCTCCACCAAAACTTCCATCCGACCTTCTCATACCATCAAGGGAGGGTGCTAGCAAAGATTTGGAGCAAAGTACAAGGAGGAGTGTCCTTTTTGGAAGATCTTCGTGTCGGAGCCGTATCCTTGGGAGTGTCATTGGGATTCCACTCCCAATAGGTAAAACCAACCCTCTAAATTGATTTCCTATACATATTAGTTAATTTTGAATCCATAGGATCCACCCCCATGCATGTACCCCATTTAGATTCAAATTTGAGGCCATTTGGAGCTCTCTTGAGGATTTAAGATATGTGTCTTGTGTCCTACTTGATAGATCCCAAATTAGGACACCCCATGTGTATGTATGTATGATAATAGTTTAAATAGATATTTAAATTCAGTTTTAGAATGGTTAGAGAGTGGATTGATCTTAGTTAGGATGATTAGAATAAGTTTTATTTGGATACCTATGTTGGTATCTAAGTATCTTGGCCTACATGTGTTTCTTTTGTCCAAAACAGCCCAAATTTGTCATAATTTTATCCACGTTTTTAGTAACCAGAGCAACTTAGAAATATCATAACTTTTAGCTTAGAACTCCAATTTATCTCCAATTTTTTTAAAAGAACCGTATCGATGTTAGCTTTCTAAATATATATTTTAACAAGCCAAATCATTCTAGAACATTCTATAGAACTATTGCGTGTCAGTTGTATGAAAGACGAACGCATTTCGGTGTTTTCGCTATTCCGGGAGCTTTCAGACACAAAAATGCGATCCATTTGAAGTTTCGGAAAGCTAATACGAAGGGCTACAACATAATTTAATTATAGAATTTAGTGAAGGCCCAATTGGTACAGTATTGGTTTTAAGTAGAAGAGTGACTATACGACATAGATATTTTGTGTAACCTATGAGCCTATGTAGTATAGATATCATGTGAATATAGGTATCATAGGTTGTCAAGAATATGTATGATATAGTACATATATGTATATATATATATATTATTGTTATGTAATATATGTTAGTATAGTGTGTGTGTTTGAATGAGATAAGTATGTGTGGTTAGTGGAGAGAAGTGAGATTGATAGAGGATATGTGCTAGTGTGTATTTGATGTTGTATAGATGGTAGTGTAGTGTGTATGTTGTGAAGGTGAGAGAGTTGGGAGGATCATGCCATCCTATTTGACTTGAGGCTAGTGTGGTTTGTTGAGTGATTTGTGTTTTGGTTGAGTGGTAGTGTTTGTATATAGATGTGTATGGGTATGTTGGAAGAGAGGGAGGTAGATTTGGTATATGTGTTTGTGTGTGTGTTAGTATTGAAGTGGAGAGGAATTTAGATGTTGTATGTATGGATATTTAGTATGTTAGTGGTTATGTTAGAATTTATGTAGAGGTTAGAGGTATCTTAGAAGTTAGATAGTGATATCTTATATAAGTTAGATAGTTAGTTGTGTTAGCCTATGTTATTGTTAGTTAGAGATGACATATGTTAGTTGGTTAGAGTTAGAGATGGATATATATACTATATATTGTGGTTAGATATTAGTTAGTGGTTGTTAGTTGTGTTAGGCTTCTAAGTTAGAATAGATGGTTAGAAGTTATATGTTAGAATGTTGTTAGTTGAGGTATTGGTTAGATTTTGATATGTTAGATACCTATGATATGTTAGTATTAACTAGTGTCTAGATGTTTAAAACCTATAGATAGTTAGTATCCTATCTTAGTATCTTAGGATACTAAGAGTAGGGTCTTAGAATAGTGGGTATCGTAGGATACTCAAGTTAGTACCTCAAGGTAAATGAGATTTACCTTTACCTTTAAGGTAAATGAGTTTACCTTATAACCAAGGTAAGGTATCAAGATACCAAGATATGGTGTCGAGATACGAGGGTAGAGTGTTAGAACACCTTAGTAGGATATTGAAGGATAAGTAGGGTGAGGGTAATGTAGGCAAGGGTATGGGTTAGAGGCTAAGGTAACGAGTTTACCTTGGTAGGGTAATGGGATAAGAGTTAAGGTAATACCTATAACTAAGATATGAGTTTAGCATATTTAAGATATGGTTAGAATTAGGATAGCTTGGTTGGTAATGATTAGGAATAGGGTAAATGACTTAGGATTGACCCCGTTTGACCATGGTTGACCGTTTTGACTAAAAGTCAACCAAATGTCAACTTTAGCTTAAAATTGTCCAAAACTTGACCAGAGTTGACCAGTTGACCAAAAGTCAACTGTGAGTCAACCATTGACCTAGTTAAACTAGAGTGGACTATGAGTTCAGGGTTGACTAGAGTTGACCATTCGACCAAAAGTCAATTGTAAGTCAACCTTTGACTTAAATCGACCTAGTTTGACTTTGTTTAACTTGCTTGACCTAGTTTGAATTTGTTAGGCCTAGTATGACTTAAATTGACTTTGTATAATCTAGTTTGACCTAGATTGACTTAGAATCATGTAGTTGCATTAAAACTTCCTTTATTACATATTTGAACACAACATAACCTGTATTGCTTTATTTAGGACTTTGTGACTCAAGTTCAGACATCTGTTTTCATCAGTCATTCAGAGTACCAGGCGAGTATATTCTCTGATATTTTTTGTTTTATGATATTATCCATATTTCTTGTATTTAGTGTAGATATCCTGGTTCTCTTGATACATATTCATACGGATTGGTATTTGTCTGGATCCCGTCATTAAATATTATTCCTTGTACTCCATGGTATACCCTGTGCAAGACTCCTTGTTTCTTGTTCATTGTGTAGACATGATTTCTGTAAAGGCTCGTGACCTTCTCAGAGTATACGTGTCATAACATGTTATGGTTGGATCCACTATACTAGTCAGGGGCGGGGGTATTAGCGTAGATGTCTGATCAATACTCGCCTTGTATCAAGCTTTAAACCTTGAATAGTGTTAATCATCTACCGCACATATGATTAACCAGGCCAAATCTTGTATCATGTTCCTAAGCCGACCACATGTTGAAACTAGTGCTAAACTCACATAGATAGTAGTCCTGACTACTGTACATGATATACACTGTTCTCCTGCTCTTACATCATTTACAGTCTTGATATGTCTCACCATGATTCATGTACTCATTATTTTATCTTGTATATTCTCTCTATTTACTGCTATATTTTCAATATCTTCTAACTAGAACTGTTATTGGAGATTTGTGCTCGTTCCATCCTGATTGGATATGTTGACAAAATTTTACAAATTATGGCGAGGACGAGTGTCCTACCTACTACGGTCCTCATGACGTAGTTGGCCTAGACTTGGAGACCCTAGTTCAGCAAGGGTTAGCTCCAGCCGATGGGGCTTTAGAGTAGCTTAGCTGGTTTAGTTTGGTACTGGACTTTGTCTCCAGATTTATTTTGCCTTGTTATTATTTGAGTATCTGTATTAGAGATTGTTGACTCTAGACTTGTATTATTTATGTGTTGGATCTTCTGGATGATATTTCATATCTTGTTATCTTTATATTTGGGTATCATCTATCTTTCTTAGAGTTTGTGATTGAGTATATTATATCGTCACTTCTTGTCATCCATTCGGAGTTGACCATTTCGACAGGTTTTGATATTATAACTGTTGTTAGATAGTAGACCTAGACAGTGTCTATGTCATTTTTGCGACATAGGCTGGCACGCTGCCATGCACTCGTGCCCTTACTCCGGGTGTGGGTCGTGACAGTTCTTTCAGTCCACTTATGGTGATTCTTCAAGAAAACAAACTTACTGGACCTAATTATATTGACTGGAAACGTAATTTGGACATTGTTCTGACTGCTGAGGAGTACAAATATGTACTTGTTGAGGAATGCCCACCTAAGCCTGATGCTAACTCTGATGAAGAGGTCAAAGAGGCATATAAGAAGTAGAAAAAAGCAGATGAGATGGCGCAGTGTTACATTCTAGCATCTATGTCAAATGTACTACAACATCAGCATCAGGCCATGGCCACAGCTTATGACGTGATGTATAACCTAAAAGAACTCTTCGAATATCAGAGTAGAGCAGCTAGGCAGTTTGCTATAAAATGTTTAATGAATACAAAAATGGCTGATGGTACACCAGTAAGGGATCATGTTCTCAAGATGATGGGTCATCTAAATGAGATGGAGATCCTTGTAGCTGAAATTGATGGAGAATCCCAGGTCAATATTATCTCGGGACTCTGCCTAAAGTTTTGACAATTTATGCTTAATTATAACATGAACAAAAGGTTGTATAGTTTGCAGAACTTGTAAAAGAGCTACAGGATGCTGAATCTCTCTTTAGGTAGAGTGGTCATGTTTTTGTTTCAGAAAAGGCTTCTACTTCTAAGCCAAAAGGCGGTAAGAAGAAGAATAACATTCAGAAACAGACAAACTCAGCAAAGAAGGGCATGGGACCTCAAGACGCGGTAAAAAAGCGAAAGGAAAATGTTTCAAGTGCAAAGGGTCAGGACATTGGAAGATTGATTGTCCACTTCTCAAACAAGGGAACAAAGAAGTTATATCTCATTTACTAGTACTTGAACATGTTTAGCGGTGTTATCTATCGGCACCTGGTGTGTAGATACGGAGCCACTAATCATGTCTGCAATACATTGTAGGGGTTCCAGGAAACTAGACGGCCCAGTGATGGAGAGATATGCTTGTTCATGGGTGATGCTACAAAAGTATCGGTCGTTGCATTAGGAGATGTTACTTTATCTTTTGGTAGAAATAAGTCTTTGACATTGAAAGATTGTCTTTATGCACCTTCACTTAGAAGGAATTTAGTTTTTGTTTCTATGTTAGTTAAGGATAGATATTCAGTTTTTTTAATGACAATATTTTTATTAGAAACAATAAACATTTTATCTGTTCTGGTGCATTGGTTGATATTTGTATGTCAT
>JANAVB010009548.1:0-45418 GCA_029216955.1 Iris pallida
GGGGGGGGGGGGGGGGGTGGTGGGGGGGGGGGGGGGGGGTTCGGGGTCTTCGAGACCGGGTGGTCTCCAAGGCGGGGGTCTTCGAGATTTGGGGGGGGGGGGGGTCCTCCAAGGCGGGGAGGTCTCCAAGACGAGGGTCTCCAACACGGTGTGGTCTTCGAGGTGTTCTCTCTCCTTCTCTCCTCGCCCTCTGACCACTGGCGTGCCCCTCCCAACGCGCGCCAAGTGAGTTGACGCCCCCCCCTGCGCAACTCACTTGGCACCCCCCCCCCCCCCCCCCCCCCCCACCCCCCACCCCTCTCGCCTCTCTCTCCCTCTCCTCTCTGCTCTATCTCTCTGCTTTGTCCGACAGCATCTTCCAACTCTCTCTCTACGCGTCAACTGAGTTGGCGCGCACACCCCTCTCCCGTGCGCCAATTCAGTTGGCTCCTCCTCATCCTCCTCCTCTTTTTTCGCTAGCGCACGCCATTTCAGTTGACGCCCATTACCCCATTTACAAATATCATAAACTTCTCATCTTTTTTAGAATTTAGTGAAACTTTCTTATTCTAGATGAAAATTTCTGTATGCTTGTAAACATCCTGAAATCAAATTGTCAAGAAGGATAAAAAATTGTTCGTAAGCAAGCATGGAAGAATTACAATTAAAGAGCCTCCTCGTCACTATCTAAGTCTCATCCTATCTTGTCAGAATGGAACATGGAACTTACTTTAAAAAAAATGCAAGAATTCAAACAGTCTTAAACCCAGGGAGAAGTTTTTTTTTTTCGTTGTTAAGCACTATTTCTTTTGTTTTGTTTTTTTTTTTTCGTTGTTAAGCACTATTTCTTTATTTTTGTTTCTTATTATTTTCTTTCAATCTTTGGAAGTGGTTTGATGAACATTTTACTGATTTTGACTTACACGTAATAGCCTTTAAACAAAGGAATTAGTTTTAATGGATGAACATTGATTTTTTTTTTTACTACTACTACTACTACTACCATTATCATTATTATTATTATTATTTGTTATAGATCATTTGGAGAAGAAATCCCTAGTTAAATACTGAGAGTGCACCACGATTGAGATATGGGAAATGAAAATAATATTTTGCACGTGGTTTGTAACCGCGGATGTAACCATCGGTCGAGGTGTCGGCCGGCCATTATTCTCTTCTGCTATCTTTGATTCTATTCTAATCAAATGATCAATGACTGACGATACGTGGGCCGACGATCACGTTCACGGTTACAAGCTACGGACTACCTAGCAGCTCCTTATGGAAAATGTAGCAGATGGAAATGACAGCAAAAGCAAAGGCATCCACTCTCACTCTCAGGAAAAAGGGGTACCATTACCATGTCAGAGAATCCAAATCCTGTACTTAGAACCAAGAAAAAGACAACAAGCAAGAAGCATGCCAGAGAACACTCTGCAATCCCACCAACTGACCTACTACGTTAAAATATTATGAAAACTTAGATACGGATGACATTGACACCTTCCAAGTTTGATCAAAAAAAAAAAAATGTTCCTTACATCAGAATAATGCAGAATTTACAAGTGCAGCCCTCTATTTGATTTGGCCAAGAATTGTCACCTTCCAAACCTTTGCTCAACAATATTTATTAGGTCATTGCAAAATGTCACTGTCACAGTCCAAATATTAATCCCCAACAATTTCATATAGAGTTAGAATATTACTCGTATTTACGTAGAAGAAAAAAAAGTTTGAAAATTTAACGAACAAAGTAAGAAGATGCCATTTTAGATGGTGCCAAAAAATATATTTGAACTTGGCACCATTTAGGCCTCGTCTGGTTCGCAGAAGGGAAAGAAAAGGAAATCAATTTCTTGACTTTTTTTTCTTTGAAAAATTATAATCTCATTGATTTTTTTTTCCGATGTTTGGAAATGACAAAAAAAATTGGAAAGAAAAGTGAATACTTCAATGTGGAAAAGTGATTCCTTGTTTGGATGAATGAAATCATTTTTTTTTTCCATAATTTTTTTTCTATTCTTTTATTTTATACTCAATTTCTTTTGATACCCAAATATAGAAAAGTAATCATTTTTCTTTTCCAATTCAATGATTCCGCGAACCAAACTAACCCCTATGGCAGCCAACATCTTGTTGGGACTCGAAGCAACTTAGATGGGCCTTTTTTTTTTAATACTTGGCGCTATCGCCCAACCAAGTGACGTGTTCATGTAAATCATGATAGTTGATTTCTAACAAAACAAGGTTAAATATGTCCGAGCTCTCTAGCCTAGTGGTATTAGAGCGGACATCCGGAGGGGCCGGCAAGGTTCGAGCCTCCCAATTGTGTGTGTGCGTGTGATTTCAAAAAAAAAAAAAAAAAAAAGGTTAAATATTATTATTTCACAAATTATATGATGTGTTTATTGTGTGTTCATGTAGAATGTGTTTTTACTAATAGCGTTACAGTCTTTACAGAAAATTAAAATTATAGAGCCCGGTATAATTTTTAAAAATTAAAAACCTAAACTTTTGGTTGTGAGTATTAAAAAAATAAAAGGAACATCTCAGATGGCACCAAGTTCCAATAAAAAAAAATTTTGGACAACATCTAAAATGACGTTCCATCCCCTCTTCTTGTAAAATTTTTAACCTTATCCTCTTCTACTTAATTTCTTAACTCACACGAACTATCAGAATCTTTTCCAAGATGGGATCACAGTTATTTGTGTCAATCTATTCATGTCTCTGTTCAAATTAATAATAATAAAAAAAAAAACTATTTCCACCAGTCTACTGACTGATTCGCAGAAATTTTCTCCTCATTAGTTATTCAGAACTTTTTTTTTCGATATATTTAATTTCTTATAAATTTTTATCGGTACAGTAAAATTTTTGAACAAATAATCAAGATTACCAACTAAGTGTTTTAATGACCATCTTGGAAAAAAAGGGAGATTAACTCAACCATATTGGAAGGCAAAGTAGCTTTAGGTGTTAGATGAACTCAACCATAACTCAGCCAACAAAATTGAATTTCACCTAAAGCTGCATAGTCTTCCAATAGGTAAAGTTTCTATCGCAATTAGTTCCAAACAACACTCACAAAGTTCTAAAAAGGGTGAAAAAAAAAATGAAACTAGGAATATACCATGAGATAAAAGGGTTAATTAGTTGTACCCCCTATGGCTTATACGTATTTTGGTAACTGTTCCTGTTGTTTTAAAAATAAAGAACATCCCCCTGGTTTATAAAGTTAATTAGTTGTACCTCCGGTGCATAGAAAAAAATGAATGAAAAATTAAGCAGCCAGGGGAGTGTTCTTTATTTTTGAAACAACGGAAACAATTACCAAAATACGTACAAATTATAGGGGGGTACAACTAATTAACCCGAGATAAAAAGAATAAAACAAATTCTAAGTTACCTGGTTCAAAAAAAATCATTCAATCTCCTTGAAAGGCGTATAATGCTCCCTTCAAAAATATCAGCCATTTCAATTACCTCTGCGAATGTTGGCCTCCTACAAATTTAAGCTAACTTCAACCGATCGGTTAAAATTTGTTATGCAGGCATATAATTGTGTTGCACTTATGATTTTATGACCAATATTATCTTAACAAAGAACTAATATGAAAGTAAAAAAAACTGTGCTAATCACATGTGTAAGGGTTCCGGCCTCGATTGGAGGCGATTGGGAGATGTTTATGTTAGTATAAATTTTCAACAGATTTTTTCGCCTAAAGGAATTAACTTACACGTTATTGTACATTAGAGGACAAGTTTTCAAATTTTCAAATGGAGGATAGCTCTCCAACTGAGTTGGAGGGCTAGATGGGAGCCCTCCAACTCAGTTGGCGGGTTGGTGCCTTGGTGGGAGCTCCAACTCTCCAACTGAGTTGGCGGCTCGGAGTGGGTCCCTCCCCCAAAACATCCGGTAGTTCGTCAACTAAGGGCCTATTTGGTAACAAGGATTTGCATTTGGATTTGGATTTGGAAATCCTAATCCAAATCATGAATTTCTAAATCCAAATTCAAAAAACATAGAATTTTGTAAACTAAATTATGATAATAATATATTAATTAACAAAATAAAAAATAAATTAATTATTAATTAATTATTATAATTAAAACTATAGTTATGATTAATAATCAAATTATGATTATAATTATGATAATAGTTATGATTAATAAATATTGTAATTATGATTAAAGATAATAATTAAATATTTAATTGATGAACCGTAAAATTTTTATTTAAAATTATTATAATATAGTTATTAAATTACTAAATTATAAATTATTTGTGCTTAAAATATTATTAATTAAGATTACAATAAAATAGTAATTAACAAATTATTAATTTAGATTATAATAAGACCAATAAATTATTAATTATGATTATAATTAGATATTAATTAATAAATTATTACTTAAGATTATAGTTATGATTAATAAATTGTTAATTAAGATTATAATTATAATTGATAAAGTTATAAATTATTAATTGAGATTATTATAAAATATTAAATAATAAAATATTAATTTAAATTATAATTACAATAACTAACTATTAGTAATTTTTTTAATAAAAATAATAACTAACTATTAGTTATAAAAAAAATTTACTTTTAAAATAATAATAATGACTAATTTTTATTTAACTAATAGTTAATTCTTAATTAACTATAAATTAAATATTTTTAAAAATAATAATTATAAAAAATAATATATAAGGAATAATAAATAACTAATTAATTATTAATTAGTATTAACGATAAACTAATTCGCAAGGTGATTACTATTTCAATTACTTTCAAAATTAATAAGAAACAATACAAGGAATTCTTAACATTATGCCTAAATATATAAAATATATATTTCTAAATTTTAACAATTATTTGTTTTAACAATACAAGAAAATTTTAACGATACAAGATATGATACTCATAGGATGGGATCTTGATACCCATACTAGGAATCTTAATCCTAGGCACAATATTACGTGCCAAGATCGCATACATTCATACTTCATAAGGATATATTATTTGCAGTTAGAGAAGCATAAACCCCATAACCAAAAAAACGAAAGAAGAAGAAGAAAATTGCTACATTATGATCAATAGAGGAATAGGGGCTAACATGTATTAAATGCATCTTCTACTTTTATATATTAATATATTTTTTGTTATGTTAACATTTGGTCTCGTTCCTTTAACAGAAAAAAAAAAAAATTAATTTGTTATTTTTTTCTTTAAAATGTTACAATTATATCAATTTTTGTTATGTTTGAAAAAAAAAACCAAAACATGAAAGAAAAAAAAAAGAATATTTAGAATGGAAAGTAAATCCTTGAGTAAATATTAGCTGTCAATATCGCATGCATTTACACGTACCTTCCCAACCCGTCAACTGAGTTGGAGGGCTGGCAGGAGCCGCCAACTCAGTTGGAGGGCTCCCATGATCCAGCCCTCCAACTCAGTTGGAGAGCCATCCCCCCATTTGAAAATTTGAAAACTTCTCCCCCCCACCCGCAATTTTTATTACTTTATATGAAAAAAATCCGAATTTTCAACTATGTATTTTAGACTATGAAATTAAAATATAAATAACGATCTAACCAAGACCGAGATTTGAACTTGGTTCAATGTCCTTAAGACAACATTCGTACCGCATTGGTGCTTGTAGTTTTAATGACGATTAGTCTCCCATGATACAATGGTTCTTTTCCTTCGGTAGCAATACTTCACACCGCAGGAACTCCACGAAAGCAATGTTGGTGGTCACTCTCTCTCTTAGACTTAATGCTAGATGGATGAATGGATTGAGTCTTTTATTCATTGATTCAAACACTCATAGGACTATCCTTTTATAAGGGATGAATAGACACAATGGGAATGACACACCTTTTCAATAGATAGATTCGTTGCACATTGGACACACCTATTGAACAATTAATAAAATAATTTTTAATTAATTTTTAAATCAAATTTACATTCACTTTTCCAACAGTTTATAGCGTCTTAGGAGCGTCGAAAAGACGAAGACAACGAGGTTCGACGGCTGAATTGGGATTCAATTATTAGCCGAAATAGCAACGACATAAGACTAGGGATGGCAATATCCCCCCGAACCCTACGGGGACCCAATTTTTTTACCCGATAGGGACGGATTTGGGGATTTAAAAACAGGAATGGGGACGGGGATGGGGATTAAAAAAAATTCCGATCGGATTCGGTGACGGGTATGGGTATAGTACTCCCCGCCCCGATAAATCCCCGACCCTGATTACTTATATCCATATCCATATGTGCAACCCTTTGAAAATGATATGTTCTCTTGATCTAAATAGTAATATATATATTTATTTTATGAAAATCATTATTAACATGCCATGTAGTTTTTTTGAATGAAAATAATTTTTTAAACTTATATAATGTACATGAAAATTTGTTAATCGAACGAGAGACGGATATGAGAAAATTCGGCCCCGAAAGTGCTAACGGGGCGAGGACGGGAACGGGGAATGCATTGTTTAAGATGGGGATGGGGGTAAAAAATAAAACACGACGGAGAATGGGGACGGGAATAGGGATTCAAACACTACTCGGGGATGGGGATGGGGGATATGGTCCCCGACGCCTACCCGCCCCATTGCCATCCCTACATAAGACCGACAGAATGCCGCCGTATACTATCCAGAGTTCCGCTTTCTTAGTTTTTGTCCATAACAGAAATTGCTTGGTATACCGCCAGTCGAAATTTTGTTCAGGAGGAACCTAAATCAACATAATTTGGATTGTGTGGTCTACTCTTGACGGCCAGAATTAGTGTTGGGCTAATTTAGAAAAAATTTAACCCTAAATTATGTTTTCTTAACCTATTTAAGGAGGCTAAGGGATTTTTGCTTTGGAATGCTCAATATAGAGATATTCGAGGAGTAAGACAAGCAAAATTCTACGAGAAAGTTCGTGCTGGGCTCGTAAACTCGCTCTTCAAGATAGTTTGGAGGAAAGACATGTTCTAGGAGTCATCTGCCCCTCTCTCAGGATCTTCTTTCTCCTTCTTGAGATTTGTGATAGGCAGAACTTGGAGACAAAGGGTTCAACATATTTATATTCAAATTTTGTAATATTGAGTTGTATATATTAAAATTTGTCCATGTGACATAGTCAACAAATATATACGGTGTGTTTGATTGTCTTGGTTCTTGCATGAGTTTGTGGTACGTTATCCTTCAAGTGTATTGGTATCATTTTTGCGGCATATTTCGGCCAACAATTGGTAGCGTAGCTCTCAGATTTTCGAGAGAAAATATGCAACCATGTCTTCAGAGAAGATGAACATAATGTATCATAGTGAGAAACTGGGCTACCTAGAAACCAAGAATTCTACTTTTGTGCAAAAAATTACATGATCCGTTGGAGGCCGACGACGCCAAACCGAATAATGCTCACCCCTGCTTCACAGCTTCTATACAGCATCTCTCCGAGGAGCTCGATGGTCATATCTACACACTTACATTCGGCTGTAGGGTGATCGCCGACCGTTAGCCTGACATCGAAGAACTCGTAGCTAAGCTCTATGCACTTCTGGTTGCTTAGGGCTTTCAACGGGGAGGTGTAGATGACGCGTTGCTTATTCAGCGATGGCGGTCTTTCCGGCGAAGGTTTGCGCGAAGAGGACGAGGCAGGCAATGGAGACGCTCTGGAAGGGGTCGAGCTCGAAGGGCTAAATATTTGTCATTCTGATCTGGCGAAGGAGGGGTCGACTAGGGTTCCGTGGAGGGAGGCGTCCATGGTGGAGACGTAGCCATTGGGGACGGCAACCTCGTGGACGCTGGTGCAAGAGAGGATCCGGCGCTTCGGGGTAGACTCGTTGGGGTTTCCATTTTCACCTAATATTGAGAATGAGAAGGTGGACTTGGTTACGTGGGATCATATTTTGGTGAAATTATTCAGTGGGCTGGGCTCACACGTGGCAGTGGTGAATTCTGGGTCTCCTGCGGTGGCATAATGACACATGCTCTTTTTTTTTCTTTTCTAATTTAGTCTTACATGAAATTTACGAAGTTGCAACGTTGTGTTATTGTACTATTGGAGGGGATTCAGGACTTACCATTGCCACATTGTGAATCCGGCCCATTGAATAATTTTTCTGTATTTTGGACCATCTTTGTTGACATGATGTTACATTTTATGTTTCCATGCTCATCTAATGTTGAGAATGAGAAGGTGGAGTTGGTTCGCCATGTTGGACGAACTCTCTTTAAGGGTCTGCTTGGATTGAGGGGAAAAAAAAGAAGTAAAGTGGGATTAACTGAGGGAGAGTTAAGTGAGGGGGAGTAGAGTCAATACATAGAACCTTGTTTTGATTGGAGGGAGAGTTAAGTGAGGGGTATTTAGTAACTCTTGCTTGGATTAAAGGTTTTGAGTGAGAAGAGAATTAATAAAAATATGATAGTTACCTAAATAACCTTATTACATATGTCATAAAATTAAATTTAATTAAAATTTTAATTATAACTTGTTAAAATATCATTAGGAAGGTACGGAGTAACATGTTGAAAACAAAAAAAAAAGAAAAAAAAAAAATAATGATATTTTATAGAACAAATGAGGGGTATTTATAACTTTTTAAACAAAACTCCTCAATTACCCTTCTTAACCCTCCGATTTGGGAGATTAAAAAAATGGACAAAAGAGGGTGAAATAAACCCTCACTTAACCCTCTATAACTCTCCCTCCTAAACCCCCACCCTCAAACCAGCCATAGTTTTATTTTTTCCTCACTTAATTCTCTTAACCCTCAATCCAAGCGGACCCTAACAGACCTTATGGGACTCCCAACATAACATCCAGGGTTCAATCCTATCTCAACCCAATGGGCAGTTATTTGATCCCATATATACTAATTATGCATGTATACTTGCCAGGCCGGCCCGCCAAGCGCCTTGGACAAACCCCTCTGTTTGGGATAACTCTCAAGCTCAGATAGGCCGGGTTGCGGATGATCTCTAGGATCGGCCAACAATAAAATACAAAAACTAGCTTTGATAGGACAATCCATTTCCGTAGGCCGGCCCTAATACTTGCATCCTTGAGATCAGTATGTACACGACACCAGACATTGCTCATCTTCAGTCATCATCGTCAGTTTGATGCACAGTCGACTAATTCTCACATCTTTCCAAAATACTGTAAGTCGACTAATTCTCAAATCTTTCCAAACTTCTGTAAGTTCAATACACGCATGCAAGAGCGAACAAACTGATTTCCATTTTATTCGTTACTTCATGATTTGCATAGTACTAACCATTACAGAAAATTTTCAGTAGCAGACCAAATTTTACAAAAAATGGAATGAAAGGAACAATTTACAAAAAAATAAAAATAAACAAAGACCATTATGCAAGATGGACGGACGAAAATTGAACAAGTCCGTCTGGCGAACTTCATGTATTCAATTTTTTTTTTGGGGTTCGGTTGGCTATTTATTTTTTCTGTGTGTTTGTGTGTTGGCTGTATGTTTGGAAATGGTGATTTTAGCCAAATTGTCCAATTTCTACCAGTTCATCTGGTAGAATGATCTTTGTTTTAAAAAAAATTTGTAAATTGTTCCGTTCATTCCGATTTTTTGCAAAATTTGGTATTCCGATTTTTGCAAAATTTGATTTGCTACAAGAAATTTTCTGCAAGTATTACCAAGCAGTGAACTCCGTGAACTATTCCCAGATTCTTGACACATTTTTGTGTGTGCTGCAACTACTCAACCAAGTAAATATAAAGTTGATTCTTTACAAAAACATGTTCATGCACACTATTTAATTGGTAGAGCTATCTCGCCCCTACATATACAACACTTCCAGTCCCATATATCTACAATACATGAAAAATCTACCATCTTTTACCACTAGTCCATACCAAGATACATGCACGTACGTTACACGTATTTTAACAGTCTTTTGATTAATTTTTTATGTATTTGGAAAAAGCAAAAAACACCAGAAGAACAAATTATATATATATATATATATATATATATATATATATATATATATATATATTTGAAAGAAAAAAAATTCACAGTAACACAAAACCAATGCATCCACGTGAACTTTAAGGCCACGTTTGGTTCCCAGAATTGACATTGAGAAAGGAAAGTGATTCATTTCCTTTGTTTGGATGCCAAAGAAAATAAGGAGGAAATGAATTCGACTCGCAAGGGGAAGAAGAATAGGAAAGAAAATGATTCCTCCCACCAACCTAAGGATTCATTTTCCCCCTCAAGGATTCACTTTCCCTCCCAGTTTTCTTTACATTTCCAAACACCAGAAAAGAAATTGATTGAAATTATAATTTCCAAAAAGAACTGAAAAAAAGCAAAGAATCAATTTCCTTTCCTTTTCTCGAACCAAACGAGGCCTAAGAGAGCTGTGAAAGAAGGGTTACCCGGTCACAGGAAATCCAGCTACAAGTATAGACAGAGGGGCAAGCTGTAAATGAGAGGCATAAATGGAATGGAAATATTAAGATGGAGACTGTTTGCATTTAGCAAAGCCAGAACAATTGTCACTAATTTCAGCACAGAATGTCATGTCAATACCAACACAAAAATGCACATAAAATGCTTTTATATTCTAATGTAATTTTGTACACTATCCTCCTAAGCAAACTCAACAAACAAGGCCAGCTACTATTTTGTTCTTTATCCGAAAGAATGGTTGTTAACATCTTGCAAGATGCTCACTTTACAAACTAACCCAAAAAAAGGTCTGATCTGATGTGGGGACACAAAAGAATAACATGTTGAACAAAGATGCTGCACAAGGGCTATGTTCATGGAATAACAACAGAGCTCCCATAAGTTCAATTGTGTTCACAGATGACCGGCAAAATTTTCAGAACCATTTTGACTCATCGGATGAAGGCTTATACACAGATCTCACTATCCAAGCTTCCTCCACATAGACTTGGGTGCCAGTGACTTTACTCTTCCAAAGACGAAGCCAGTTTTCGGAGGTTTGCCATCAACAAGGGATATATTTCTTTGCAATCTTGAGCCACCTGATCAAAGGGGAAAAAGAGCCATAGGTCAATTAAGTAAGAATCATACCCTTTGACATAATATTTTTATATTTGACAATCTCAATTGTGATATAGATTGGTTGTGTCTATTCTTCACTTCATACTTTTCTTAAAAGGCATAGTTTGCAGTATTGGCCGATACCGATCCGATACGGCCGATACCGATACGGTTTGGCATTTTCTGATTTGATACCGGCTGATACCCAATACTGACCGATACCGACATTGGGAATCTCTTTTTTCGGTCAATTCGGCAATGAAAATTGAACAAAAAAGATCAATCAACAAGGGTGTAAAAGCATAATAATGTGTAAAAGCATGTAAAAGAAGAAAACTTATCCATCGCATGCAAATCAATCGGCAAGGGTGACTACTCTTTCATTCAATTTCAAAACTACTAAGAAGTAATGTTAGAAATAATAGACTCTAAATATTCTGTTGTGTTGAATAGCAGTAATTTGAATTTTGAATTAGACTACATGGGTAGTTATTAACATAGACTACATGGGTAGTTATTAACATGGACTACATGGGTAGTTTTAATAACTACATTGAGTACTTATGGACTTGAAACCTTTTTAAAAGTCTTGCCTTTTGAAAATGGAATGACGCCATCTTTGCTGTTTTAGTGGTTAGAACCTTAAAATTTGATCCATCTAGGTTATTTTGAAAGCTGATATCTCTTCCAAGCTATTGACTACTCATTTTCACACCTCACCTGATCCTAATCAGTGACACGAGGTTTGAAAGAATTTTTAGTTTCTTAAGAAGCCTTTTTAAAGGCTTGGTTTGGGATTGCTGCAACTTTTCAGAAACTAGCAGCAGAAGCTGCTTTTGATAGCAGTGGGAGGTTGCTGTCAAAAGCATCCCAAAAATTGAACTGACTTGTCAAAAGTTTTTTTGATAAGCTGCTGTTACCAAACAGCCTTGGAACACTTCTCAAGAAAATAAAAGAAACAGAAAAAAAAAAGCAATCCCAAACCCAGCCTAAGTAAATAGCACACTTCGTAATTTTACAAACTTATTAGCACCCCAAAGTTTATTGGCCCACTATGTGAAAAAAGGTTGAACATTTGACAGATAATATGAAGAAAACATAATATCCTAACACTCTCCTACATATGAAACATACTTGGAACTCACATGCATTACCCAGATATACAAAGCATACTAGCCCTTACCCAAATTTCCTTATTAGTTTGAAATGGTCTCAACACTGAATATAAATAAGAGTACTTACCTCCTTTGCATCTTTGCGTGGTATTCCCTCTCTTAATGCGACAAGTTTGTCAACAACCTCAGGCTGCATAATAGGATGAAATTTATGAGGGTACTTCATAGCCGGGCATCAAGCATATAAGAAACTAGCAAATCATTATATTCATGATAGCTTAAGAACCCCTCCTTTGAAATTTAAGAATACCATGTTTGATTATAACACTCGAAGACATCACGTTTATTAGGTGACAAGAAATTACTGGGCAATCAGGTTGGTGCTCAAGAATATTTGTATAGATGAGAGTAAAGCTGTCTACGCTCTCCGCTGAAGCTAGCTCTCTTAGATCACCCAAAATCCTCACTCGGGCTCCAACTTTCTGCAGCAAGAAGACAAGAGTCATGCGAAGAAAACACAAAAAATCAAGCTCTGAAAAAATCACATAAAGAGTATTTAAGAAAGTAAATCTACTGCAACTGGTAATATAGTAGATTCTTTCTTGAGAATGTTGAAGTTCACTAAACAAAAACAGACAAGGAATTTGAGATCAAATTAATGACATTTAAAGTGACCAGACACAAGAACTGGTTGATTTCTTTGACTGAACTTGAGGTTATTAAAGAGCATATATTTCCAATCAAGCTGTCTACAGATTCAAGTTCCAGAAACATGAACTTGAAATCTATTAATTCAAGGAAACTGATAAGTGTGCAAACTTATAATTCTCCTCAAAGTGTTCTCTCAGGAAGAAAGCCACTCAAAAGAGTTTTAACAGAAATAGTGACTCGAAAGAGTTTTAACAAGAAGAAAATAGTGATTTTGTCCGGGATATGTTATCTACAGATCAAGCAACTTCTACCGCATTGGTTTTCTCCGCAATTCTGAAGTTCATGAACAAACTGGAGAGAAACATGTGACAGTAGATATTTATCATTCTTCAAAGATGATTCTTGCAACCAATCCTCCATCACAGACATAGCACAAAACTCCCATCAAGTTGTCCACTTCATGCATTCCCTAGCTACTTATAACTCCTCCCTAGTTTGAATATGGCTTTAGGGAGTTATTAACATTCAGACTCCTCTAAAAAATCAATGCGTTAGCATTGGATTCGTGTCATGATACGTTGGAAAGAGATCAAGAATGCTAAATATGCAATAGCTCTTAAATGCACATATCAAACCACCATAATGACTTGTGCAGAGAAAGATAACATAGACATAATTTGTAAATTAAATAAGAAATATTAATACTTCAAATAGCTCAATACATGCAAAGCTGTTCATCAAATAACAATTGACTTGACAATTATAAATAGAATACTAACAAAGAGTAGGAAACTACACCATGATGATTAATGGTATACTTACTGTTACATTGATGTATTCCCTGAAAAAGTCAGCCAATACATCTTCATCAAGCCTCATCCGTTCAATGGTTTCTTCTTTAATGTAGGTCCTCTACAAACATGAGTCATTAAAACTTTACATATGCCATTAAATTATAAAGCTTCCTTCACAGACACGAGTCATTAAGAGTTCATATATGACATTATATTGTAAGCTTTAAGAAGCTTGACAATATGGTATCTTTTACAAGGAACGTAGTCTTACCAGCATAAGGAGATGATCAACATAAACCACAATAGTTTCTTCCAGGCAAGCTTCAACAAACCTTCTGAATGATCTCTCTTCGATATACCTGCATGAAATTGGTAACAAATTTCATGACAGGTTAGGTTGAGGCAAAAGCCCCAGATATATTGGAGTCAGTACATGACAATCTTACTGTTAGTATAAGAAACTTACAAGGATACAATAAATATAAGTGCCCTGAATATAGATTTTGCAAGTTTGATGATAACAGCTTAAAAAATAAGCCTGCCGTTTTCTCTCAGTTAAGTGGGAAGTATTAAAATTCAAAAAAGAATAAACTGCTTTTAATTCACTTACATGATTGTTCAATCATGTAGTCTTGGGATTAAAGATTTAGATTCTTTCAGATGATTGGACACATCCGCACAATTGAAACTGGTAGTCTTGGGATTAAAGATTTAGATTCTTTCAGATGATTGGACACATCCGCACAATTGAAACTGGAGGGCTTAGTAACATTGCTATGCTAATTTAGAATGATCAGCTTGGGTACTTTCTATAGAAATGGCAAATTAAAGTAGCAACTACACAAAATGCTATATAGTTAAAATCGTTGACCTTTCACTCTATACAGTTGCAACGAGGCTCCATGAAGAAGCTAAGATTTGTACCAGCAAAAGGCTACAGTTATGGGGTGGGGAGCTTATTTATGATAAGCATAATCAATGAAGAACTTGGTGGAGATTTATGTAAAGAAGTACACAAATTAAGATAAGAAAGATGAGAACACAAAGAAGTTGGAGAGGCTCGTCTTTATGTAGAGTCTAAATAGGAGTGAGAAGGGAAAACAATGACTACAGCAGTAGACACGAAGAAACATTAAATAGGCTTCTTGACATATAACATAGATAAAGTAATATAAGTTCTATCTATCAGATAACTGTTAGCACATATCATGTGAAAGAATATACAAAAAAAAGATTAGTAAACATGAGGAGCAACATTACATACATGCTTTAATATAAAAATAAAAATAATAATAAGATAGCGCTTTTGTTACGTTTCATCTATCTAATTATTTTCTCATTGCAAGAAAAAAAAATTCTTACATTTTAACATCTGTAAAATAATCACTAAACGTACAAGATATTCAGTGACCAATCCTTCACACCAATCTGAAATCATGAGACAAATTGGCTTAGCAGACAGTATGAGTTAGTTGCAGAGAATGAAATACATGGGATATATCTGGATAGCAAATAGGAATCGTCATAAAAAATAAAATTTACAGATGACTTTACTCCTAAAAGCAACTAGATTTTGCAAAAAAAAAAAAAAAAAAAAGCTAGAGATCAGACTAGCTAACCCCATCTATTATACCCCTAATTTTAGATATGCAAGTGAAAATTCCAAAGTAATGCCTCTAGAGCATAGTTTACAGTATCGGCCGATACCGATACGTTTTGGCATGCCCCGATCCGATACCGACCGATACCCGATATTGACCAATACCGACATTGAGGGTCTTTTTTTCCAGTCAATTCGGCAAAAAAATTGAACGTAAAAGACCAATCAGCAAGGGTGTAAGGTTGTAAAATCACGTAAAAGAAGAAAACTTATCTATCGCATGTAAACCGATCAGGGTGACTAATATTTCATTCAATTTCAAAACTACTAAGAAATAACACCGAAAATACTTAAAATTATGCCTAAATATATAAAATATATTTTCTAGAATATTTATAATTATTTGTTTCCGATTCCAAAAAATCCGATACTCCGATCAAATACTTGCCGATACCACCGATCTGGATACTCATAGGAATGGTCCGATACCGATTCCGATACCTTGCTCTAGAGGGTAGATAAGTGACAATAGCACATAAATAAATTATATCCTAATGAATAAAATGTATAATTTACAAACTCCATCAAACTTAAGATTTGGCATATTCTTGCCAACATGAACAAAATTCTGCCTTCTATTTGTATGAAGCACCTATAAAAACTATATTGTACTCACAGGCCATATGAAAGGTTTTATGTTATAACAAGAAATTGGACATATTCATATACAGACCAAACAACAGTAGCATTTCTTGCCAAACAACATAACCTCAACCATTTGCTTAATGCTTTTGACAAACATTGCTTAGTTCTAAATAAAAAAAAAATGATTGCAGATACAATAGACATATCCGGGTCTTATAAAGTTTTAATCGAAAAGAGAAGATATGCAAGCTAGTAAGGAAAATGTAGCAGTAATTCCTACAAACACTCAAGCTCAAAAGAGAGTGAAAAAGAACTTAGTCAGAGATCTGCAGTCCTATCAATCTTTGGTCGTCAATTTGACCATCTTTTCTCATTATTTGATGAGGTCGTTAAGATATAGGAACATATATCTAGGATAAAGAGTGGGCGATGTGGAACTAAAGGAGACTGCCTTATAGAAGAAGTATATCTAACAACCACCTCAAACAAAAACACTCAAGGTCTTCTCTCTACTTCCTTCCTGCCCCCCCCCCCCCCCCCCCTTCCCCCTCTCTCCCGACCCCCTCGTCCTCCTTTCCTCTCTCTCCCCCCTTGACTCAAGCGGTGACAACAAGCCACGAAGACCTACTTCTCCCTCACAATTCTATTTTTTCCTTCTTATACTACCCCACCCTTCAACAACAAGCAGAGGCCACTAGATGTTGATGTTGTTTGCTTTCACTCACCTGAACCTATTTCCTATACTCTCCCCCCCCCCCCCCCCCCCCCCCCCCCCCCCATTGCCCTACCTCTATGTGACCTTCACAACCCCACTTCTATTCTTCTCCCACCTTCATTGTCTAGATTTGATATCTAAACATCCAAGATTGAGCTAGG
This sequence comes from Iris pallida, assembly GCA_029216955.1. Lineage (NCBI taxonomy): Eukaryota > Viridiplantae > Streptophyta > Magnoliopsida > Asparagales > Iridaceae > Iris > Iris pallida. The sequence goes on from JANAVB010009548.1 coordinate 16,728, forward strand.
AATGGAGAGGGTGAGGTCATGGGCAACAACCTAAAACAATAACCAACTACCACCGCTAACCACTTCATTGGCGGGTAGGGGTGGGTGGATCCTGGGAAGGAGATGGATCCCTATTGCCTTGTCCTATGTTAATTGTCGTCCTGTTGACATCGTCGTCTCTCGTGCCAATGAGATGAAAAGTGATATAGGAAACTGGCTTTTCTTCATTTTTTCCCCTTCTTCTTTGGAATATTGTTATAAAGGTAAAGAGTATTATGTCTTAAAGTTGTAGTTTGTTTCATACTGGCATGGCGGCAAATCTTGAGGGACTTCTATTTATGGATCTCATAGAAGGCTTTCAATAATTTATCTTTTTAAAATCTTTTAAATACTTAGGCTTATGTGATTTCAACTAACTTTACATTATTCTACAAAATTGGAACTTGTTAAGGATCTCTTTTTTCTGAGGTTAAACTTGTCAAGGATCTCTCTTATTAGTAGTAAATAAAGCACTACTACTTTTGCCTTCACCGTGACATGTCGTAATTACTATAACAACATCTTCATTCATAGAACCGCAACACTCGACTGAGTGCTTCGGACATGCCTATCTACATGGTTGCCTCTTCATAAGGTAGTCACTGAAACTATCATTCATAGAACCACGCCCATGCCTATCAACATCTACATGGTTTCCTTTTTTTAAGGTAGCCATTGAGACTATCATTTTGATGAAAAAGTTAATAGCGAAGGGTTAAGCTTTTCATACAAATTCACTTGGCCACAAATTCCTTTATTATAGGGGTATAAATTGATTATAGAACTACATACATTTAGAAAATCAAAACACATGCACGAGTAGCTTGAACATTATTCAGGCTACATAACTTGAATCTTTCTTTATGTGACAAAGGTCCTTCATTTTTTGAAATTTGTGAATAAAACAAAAGTTGTAGGACCGGCCCCACATGATCTAATACAAGTATTGTTTTCTTTGGTAAGAGAAAAAAAAGAATGAAATTTATCAAACTTTAAGTCGTTGACTCTTTTTGCCATTATGTAATTACATTTTATCAAACTTCAGGTAAGCACCAACCATGTATATGAACATTTTATAACTCCAAGATACTTTTTATTATGGTGAATGTAACTAACTCCCTTGCCCTTCTACATTAGGATTTAAGAAACTAGAAGTCAAATAGTTAATATCTCCCTCGGTACTTTGTTATACGCTTTTAGAGGTAAACTATCTCGATATATAAACCTTTTTTATGTCAATAAAAAATCACTATATGTGGGTTTTTTTTAGAAGAAACAAGTCTTTATTAGCTATATCAAGATTATAAAGGATATGTATTGCAACATTGGACAGACAACTAAGGTGATACTGCATCATTCTCCATTGTTGTTGGCTTACATCAAGGATCAACATTAAGCCATTACCTTTTTGTGACAGTAAGTAATAACCTTTTTGTCCTAGTTATGGATGAAATTACTAGGCATACTCAGGATGCCGTTCCCAGCTGTATGATGTTTACTAGGCAATATTCTACGTATAAATTGAACTCAATTACAAACACCACTTGGTATAAAAGATTGGTAAAACTAGTATATTACAAAAAGATAAATTAAGTTGAGAACTTTATCATGTTAAATAAATTCATTAAAACCTATATAAATGTTGGGTAATTCGTTATAGATTGTATATTTCCTTGGATTATACAGCATAGAGGCCATGAAATAGTATATAAGATCTTTACATCATAAAAGATGCAAAGTAAAATCAAACTTACAGTCTTCACCTGGTTCATTTCACAGAAGCAAAGAAAGATATAAAAGATATTTACCTTTCTGGTAAAGTTTGGCAAGTAACTCTTGCACACCTGGGTCTTCAAATATAACATTAACGGTCTGACGGACAGCTTCCTGTAATCATGAACATTTAACATTATATATAATATAAAAAAAATCTCATTACTATATAAGTAGATAATAGAAAACATGCATCTTTTGTCTACAGACAAACTGTTTGCTCACAAGCATTTACAGTAACTTTGACTATATTAATATGAAGAAACTAAAAATGAACTATGGACTAGATCAGTATAACAAAAGTATAAAAAAATATGCTTGGTAATTGTGGCGAACTCGCCTCCACTGGCGATCGAACTCCGACCACTTGGGCCGCATGCATCTCTTTTAATCACTAGACTAGAGGTCATTTACCCAACCCTATATATATATATATATATATATATATATATATATATATATATATATATATATGAATCCGGGAGAAGGGGGAGGGGGGGTAGTGCTCGATCCAACGGTCGAGGGGCAGGCGGAGAGGGTCTCCCGATCAGGACCCTATATATATATATATATATATATATATATATATATATTTCTTTTGGAGGTGTCCTTTCTCCAAGTTGGGTCGTGGCTCAAAGCCACCCAGCCGCAAGGGAAATTCAAACCCGAGACATGTGCTCGGACGCACCCCCCCCCCCCCCCCCCCCCCCCCCCCGCACTACCACTAGGCTAGTGCGATCCGGACCCTGTATATTTGGAATAATATATATATATATATATATATATATATATATTTTTTTTTTTACTCGCACATACCTACTCTCTTTAACGGACCCGTGGCTCGAACAGCCACCCAGCCGGTCTGGGCACCAGCATGCTCCCAATGGAGCCAACAACAATCTAATACCTTACCGGTCAACAGATGGCTCTAAAAACAAATTGAACAAAAATACAAAATTTTATTGTAAGTTAGCTAATCATGACATATATAAGGAGTACAAAACTACAAATGATTAGATAAGAATGTAAGCAATTATACACGGTATTATCCGAATCCAACTGTACCCTAATTTCAACAAATAGGGATATCCATTTGTTCATATATAGATACAAGTATGAAGCACTTCTAGATCTGCATCATCCAAATGATATCCAAATATGTCTTATATAGTAATACTTCATCCTTATTTGTTCTGAATTATATGCTTAGTTGTATACATATCTACTATAAGAAAAAGAAAAAAATGGTACTACTATATTCACAGTCCACTCTCTTTACACCATTGGGGTACAGGTTCCGCATAACCCCTTTGGTTGAGAATTTGTAGTAACTATGCTTCTTCTGGTGAAGTTATACAAGTCATCTATTAGCATAGGATCAGTCGTATTGTTCAACGATTTAAGAAGCTTGCTTTAGGTGAATATCATCCTTTGATCTAACATTGGTCAATTAGGGGTTGAACCGCAACATCAAAATTGCAAAAAAGTACTCTTCCAGAACCATCCTAGAAAACCTCATAATAATTTTCATGTTCCTCGTAAATTGCTTGAAATAGCATATACTTCAATATGGAACTACTAAGCAAGCAATAACATGAAAAGAGTGTATAGAATTCCAGTACTAAATAGAACAATCAACTAAGGAAAAGAAACAAAGACAAGCTCTTTTGCAGGAATTTACGAACTTAGGGCAGGATAGAGGGAGGTGCACTTATCATCTTCCATTTGTGGGAGGTTGAAGAAAGAAATGAAGAACATTGAGCCGGCCTAAACTCTAAAGAGAGAAGAAGTTCAAGAAAATAAACAAAATATTAGATCTCGGAAACAATTGAAAGTATTAGGTCATAATGGGTCCTCCCTACCGATAAGATTTTTGCAGTAATGCCCCCTCCCCTCTATATTTTGGTCAATCCGTTAGTTTGAAGGTGGAAATGTCAACACTGCCCCTAGTAACTAAATTATGTTTCAAATACAATTAAACAAATTAAGAAATCAAAAATAAATGAACAAATTCACCCTCCTCTTCCTCATCTCTCACGCCCATCCTCACTTAGATTAACAATGGTGGCCACCAGCTCCAACAAACCATAACAACCCTCCCTCTCCTTAGAATGGGAGGGTACAGGAGAAGAGAGGGTACGGGAGAGAGAGTGTGCAAAAATCTACGGATGAAGGGGATAGCCTAGCCATAGGGAAAGGAGGGAGAGGGTCACCTCTGTGAGCAAAGAGGGGCACATGGGTAGGCGAGGAAGGGGGTTCGCACAAGGGGTGGATGTTAGGAAGCTAAAGAAGCATGGAATAGTGGAGAAGGGAGTTAGTTAGAGAAGTGAAGATGGAAAGGACAATCATGGTCTGACTGGCCATAAAATCCCCCTCCCTTTTCCCTCCTCTAGCGCGCTTGTTGTCATGGAAAATAAAGGAGAAATAAAGAGTGAGAGGGAGGGAAAGAAGATGGAAGAGGAAGGAGGGAGGGAGGTATTGGTTAGCACTTGTCGGCAGGGGAAAAAGTTCTTTTTTTAATTTCAGGGTTAATTTATCGCTTAAAATTAAAATGTTCACTTAAATTAAAATGTTCTAAAATTGAAATCAATTAAATTCGTGGCAACTTGGTCATTTCTCACAAAAACTAACAATTTATATCAAAAAAATAGACGACATGAGGAATGCCGGCAAAAAAATTAATGGTATGGGGGTAATGTAAAAAACTTGAAAATGGCTTGGGGGTTTCATTTAATTTACCCTAATTTAATGTGTAGGCAAAACCCATCTCTATGATAGTTAAAAAGGAAAATTTTAAAGAAAGAGAGAGACCTCAAAATCAAAATTTTGAATCTCAGAAGAGAGGAGAGAGAGGATTCAAGGCCATCACGAGCAAAGGAGTTTGCACAATGCATAGGTTTGTAGACAGCGGCCCGGGTGGCCGGAGAGTTTGATTGTAGCATCTTCCTTCTTCAGGGTATCATTTGCGTTAAGTAGAAGAGTGGAGGAGACTGGAGTGTTTCTCCCTTATTAGGTTTCATATTGGATGAGTGGGAGAATGGCATAGGGCTCGGGCTGAATAGAGAACAGACTTTATTGTGGGCTGATATGGATGAGGAATGGATATTGCCAGGTTTATTCTGTATTGGGCTGATTTGAGTGGGTAGTGAATTCTGCTTTTGGCTATTGTCACTTGGGAGCGGACCTGCGTATGGCTGTGCTTCCTTTGATTTTCTCTAACTCAGGGGGAGTGAACGGACCTGCACACAGGGGCTTCATAAAGCCACTGGGGCATGAAAAGGCTACATAAACTCAAGGAAAAAGTGAGATTTTATAACAATAAAAATCCTCAGTTTTTCTAAAGCAAGTATTTAGTTTGTGTACATCGTTGCCAATTTTCGCATGGCAATGACATTTTTAAGCCTGAGCCTACTTTATCATGCATTTCTAAGTGGTTCAATATTTCTTTCTTAAATCTAAACTGCATCTCCATTTCAACTTTCACAACAACAAAGCCTTTATCCCAAAAGTTTGAGGATAAAGGCTTTGTTGTTGGTTATGGCTTGCCCATCTTCCGATTGCCAGAGAAATTAAGACAACAGAAACACTAGAATGCAGAGTCATTATATTTCCTTAATTACAGTCTAAAAATGTTTTAGAGGGACTAACCACCCAACAGACTCTTACCACGAGTCACTACTTTTCAGCTTGGTCATGCCTTTTATGCTAAAACAAGGATATTCTGCTTTCCACATTCCCCACCCAGATTAAAGACCATCTAGGAATCCAAATTACATAGTAGTTCACTTTTTATCTAATTTTAAAAACTACCTAGAAGTAAAACATAGGTGAGTACTTGGAAATGATTTTTCCAGGCAGTTTAGAATTGACCTCTCCTCCCATTCTCCCTCTCAAAAGGATATATTTCTAATCACCTTAATTAAGCCCCACATTAATTAGGAACCTAATGCCAAAAGGACCGTCTTCTCAAGAATCTCACACAACACAATTCTCTCTACTCCAAAAGTACTGTAAGGCCCTACCTTAATTATGAACTTAATGCAGTTTTGGCATAACTACAAAAATTATCTCCTCTCATCCTCTATCTCTAAAGGACATATCTTTTAATCACCTTAATTAAGCCCACACCTTGATCGAACCTAATGCCAAAAGAATTTAATCTTCTCCAGGACCTACAATAATATACATGATAGCAACCAATCAGTAGTAAGTAGTAAATAAGTTACTTATAAGTATAACCATATTTTGGTTATGTTTTAATGCTATCGTCAAAGGAGAAAGATAACATATGACCAATACATTCACATGAATAGTCTTCCCCAAGAACCTGTCATAATATAAAATATTAGTTATTCCGGAGCTGAAATCATGTGCATTATTACATAATTGCAACTAATTAATAGTAAAGAAGTTAATTCGAACTGTTACTGCAGTGAAATTAACATATGCAGAAACCATTCATGAACGATACATTTGCATGAACGAAATCTACGATAGACGCTTTCAAATCTCAATCATTAGTTAACTGCAAATATCAGTCCAGACAATTATAACATATTTATCAGCCTGAGAGCTTTTTACTACCTCAGAAATTTAAAACACTTCAATAGCACACTACTCTTACCAGGTTTTAGTAAGCCCTATGGCAATCAAACAAACTCCAGTGCAAAAATTGAAAGAGTTACACGTCTGAAGGCTTGTATTAAGCTCCATAACCATATTTCATATCAACTACTGGACCAAGATTGGCCGACATCATTTGGTTCATAAGCTCTATCAAGTTTTCGGTAATCTAGATGAATGCTACTGGATAACTAATGTGCATGAATTTTATGCCAGAAGACAGAGAGTTGCACACTATTTGCAGTATTTACGAACCTTTGCAACGTCAAGAAAACCTTTGCAAGTATCTTCAAAATTTATCTGCAATAAAGAAGGAATATCCATGTAATGAAATAAGGTTTACGACAACAAAATACGCACTTAAAAGAAGAATGAGCATTACGCTCAGGAAAATCAATTGAAGCTGATGTTCAAGCTTCAAAGTACTATTTCTCACTTCAAGAAAGATACCATGTAATGTCAAAGTTAAATTTAGAACAAAATTTATCCATGCTTATTTTTTCTAAAGATATTTATAAACCAAGTTTCAAGTTTTTTCTTTATTTAACAGATATGATAGTCAAGTTTACATAGCCTTGAAAATAAACACATTAAGCAAGAAAAATGGCTAACCTATTGATTGATCCAACATCTCTTTTATCTATTTTCCCCCAACAAGGATAGTGAGAATCACTAAAACCATTAATTTAAGACCATTTTAGATTAGAGGAAGAGTAAAATACTAGTAGGCTCTGTATGGAAATATTAAAGTATGGAGAACTCATATATAAAGGTGCAAGGTGCAAATTTCAACAGTCTAAGTGAAAAATATTGGGCTACAGCTTTTTATACATAGCTAATATCCACTCTTTCAGCTGCTTGATTTTAATGGATAACAAACATGAAAAAAATCATCAAATTGTTTCAAGATAGCTTTAAATCATCAACCTAATGTAAACTAAAATCCAACACAAATGAACCCAATATCATAGAATAGGAATAAAACCTTCAAATCATGATCATCAACCAAGTAGCCTCCCATCAGACTGTGATTGGCTAAGGAGCATAAGAAAGCCCTATAAAAGAATTGAAAAAGTTATGACCAGTCTTCGGCATGACCTCAAGGTCCTCAACCCTCTACATTAGTACTAAATTCCTAGCCAAGGTAGCTATGAGCACGAAAGGACCATGCCATATAGAAGGTCAGTTGGCATGTAGGTAGGCCACCATTTTGACTTAGTTTAAGCTCATGCAACCAATCACCTTCGAAGTTCCCTAGACTATGAAGAGTCAATGTTAAAAGGTATGATAGTATATTTTACTAAGGGAATTACATTTTTCTCTATGACAGACTAAGCCAGAGAATGAAGAGGAAAGGCCTTCTAATAAGAAAACCTTCACATCTATTTGAATTAACTCGAGTTACAAAATATTTTCAATGTAACATCTGGAGAAGTCAAAGTGGGCAGCATAAAATAAAAGAACTGAGAGAAGATGGGATAAACAACCAAGGATTACTATCAGTTGCAACAGGGAACAAAGAGTGTTTGTATATGGCAGTTGGATGGGAAAGTATAACTAGTGTGTGGTCACACTCGTAGCATCTCACTCGACTAGATAAAGATTCAAAGTGCAGAGGTACAGGTGCAACTATCAGATTAGAGAGCATCCCACAAGTAAAGCATACCAACCAAAAGTATAACTAGGAAAGTGACGTAAACAAATTATAGCTCATACTAACCTGTTCAGCATAATTTTGTGGAAGAGCTTCCATTGTGCTGTTACTAAGCTCTGTAGAAAGATCATAGCAGCGCAAGTTGTTGTTGATCTGGTAGGAAGATGCAAAGAAATAGTTAACTCAACTCATTTGAATTATTAGTTACAATGTTCAGTGACACTACAGGGGACACAAACCATGGCACATAAAGGTTCCAAACCAATGTCAGAAGCTGGTTCTTCAAGTCTATGTTTTTCAGCTGCTTGAAAGTCGATCATGACCTGCAGGATAAGGCCACGTCAAAGAATGAGAGAGAACAAATATGAGAAACTAAGAACACACACACACACATGACTCAAGCTTGCAAACAAAATATTATTTTTGAGTTCTCAAGACCTGACTAGGGTTTATTTGGTTCTAATGATTGGTGGATCAAAACAGTAGAAAGAATGTTGCCTTCTTACAAGGAAAAAGAGTTCCTTCTTCTAAATGTTTAATATACTTAATTTAGCTAACTATTAGTATGTATGTGGACAGAACACAAATGCACATGCATGAGTGTGTGCGTACGCACAAAGGAAAAACATAAAGAAGTCATTATAAATGTATGGAGATGCGATAAAAGTAGCATTTGCTGGATTTCTGTAGAAGTTACAACAGACTGGAAAAGCATATATGCATGCCTGAATTACTGCAAGAGCGATTCGATACAACATGACATCTGTGCTATTATCCCTAACAATCTGCACTTGTTCCGTCAAAATTCTGAATAGATCCACAGCAGCCGGTGTATATAGTTTACCATCTTCTGCTTTCTTAGGTGGTTGTACCTTGTCAGCCTCAAGAATATTTGTGTACCATTTCTATAGCAAACAGAAACGTAAGTTAATTTCATTTTCCAACATATTCAAGTTGAAAAAACTAATGCACAAAATAAATTATTACCTTTGTTGTTGCTTGCATTCTTTCAACATATGCATTCATAAGTGGATCCATTGAACCACTCTCAGAGCAAACTTGAGCTAAAGACTCATCAACACCTAGACCAATCAGATTATCTTGATATTCAACTACCCAACCTGTAACCTACAAAGCAAATTTGCTATATAGCTTAGGAGGCTTCTGTTGTATAATAACACGCTATAAAGAGACCACATTATGGTCCTAGTGAGATGGTATTCAACCCATGTAACAACAAAGCAGATCATTTTATGGCCTTAAAATAAGTTCTACTACCTTCAAAATTTCTAAATTAGTGAGTGTATTAGCTCTATCACTGAGCAGCCGTAGCATTTGAATAAATCTTTCTGTATATAGATTAACCATGAGTTGAAATATCTCATATCTGCATCCAAGAAAAGGAGTTACAAAGTTATAATGTTCTTTGAGAATAAAGTAATCCAAAGTATATTCAGACTTGTTTAAGTATATCTATATCTATGCAATATCGAGCAATAGCAAATTACTAATACAGATTAAAGTCATTTATGTTGTGGAATAATTAAGAGCATGAGTGGATATACAGACACCTTATGGTGAAACCTTGTATAAAGCAGGAGAAGATATACAGACACCTTTAGTAAAAGGCTTATGGTATTGATATTGCATTTATCCATTGCATTAACGACTTCATTTAGCCCAATTCTACTATACATCTTCTGACGTTTCTTTTGTCATATTCTACACATCCTTTTGCAGCGACAATGTTGCAAATGATTCAATTGACCAATCAGACTAAGAATGAGACTTGTTAACAACAGTTCATAATTATTGCAATTGGCTTTATCTCATAAGACTAAGTCTGGTTCTTCTGAGTTTGTCTGCTCAGGTATACGGGTGTTCTTTGCTGCCTTATATTTATGAAGTATTTCTTCTATTGTTTCTTGACTCTCATCTAGCCTCAGCATATATGGTGATATATGATGTTTCTTGGTCCAAAGGTTAGTTTCTTCCTATCCTTTCTACTTTCTAGGCATGAGACGATTTTTGTTGATTATTCCTCTTACACTACAGATCAGGGAACTCTCTCCACAATATTTGGTTTTTTTGCATATAAGACCCTTAAATCTACCCTATTTCCACATAAGTCTCTCAAATCGTGTTAATTTCTTAAAAGTCCCTCAAATTAATAATAAATGAGTTATTAGTGTCCCTCATTAACTTAAATCATAATAAATGGGAATATTCCGCTAACTTAAATGGAAACTATCTTTTTGGACAACTTTACCCTCCTTCCTCTCCTTTCTTCTTCCTTCATCCAACTTGGCGTAAGTAAGCTCACTTGTGCATGCAACGAATATGGAAGAATGGGAAGGAGAATTGGACGAAAGGAATGAAGGTATTTGTGGTGATGGATTTTGAATGGTAAATGTAGAGTTTAAGGTGATAAATTGAGTATGAAAGGAGGAGTTGGTAGTGATTATTGTTTTGAGTGGGAGAGGTGTGAAAGATGAAAAGAAATTGATGGGCACAAAGGTGGAGGAGGAAGAACAAGTTGGCCAACTGAATGAGGGGTACTGGAAGGCTCGTGTACTTCTTGCCTGGTTTTACTATTTATTCTGAAATGCATGCTCCAATATCTTGTTTCAGCTGGCCTTGGGCATTGTTGTCCTTAGCAATTTCCTACTTTGATATTTGTAAAGACTAAACGAACTAAACAGATGGATCTAGCAGCCTTATGATACAAGTAGTTTGGCAATATATGCACACACACAAATAATAGAAGAGATGGAATAAACCTAGAGCAAAGGATCTTGCAACTTAGATTTGTTAAGATGCTGTCTTATTTGTTAAGATGCTGTCTTATTTGTTGAGAAGAAATCATCGACAATAGAGTTTGAATGTACCCAAATCTTCTAAAGGTTATGTAGCTTAATGTAGTTCACACAGGAAAAGAATAAATTTCACATATCCCAGTTGCTAGTTTTGGTCCTTTCAACAATATAATGTTGTGCAAAGAGTGAAGTGCAAAGTGTTCAAGCCACAAATGAGTGGCATCATACAAAATGTTTACCTTTTGGAATATGACCATCTTACCTATGACATTATTTTTGTCAGGCAAAAGTAGAGAAGCTTGCATACCCAAAAAAATTCCCTTTGCTGATGGTCTGGAAAGAAAACACTAGGTTTTCAGTCAGAGGGTAATATCCCACTTACACATTTTAGTCTCTCCTTTAAGCATCTCCTCTCCTTCTCTGGTTTGAAACTACTACAACATTCTCCAGCATCCTGTTTCTCTTTTTCGATCTCAAGGTCCAGGAAATTCAATTCAACACCAATTTCGTTGCCACCCAATACGCAAAGAACTTCTGCTTTAACTTATCCCTTGCCCGTCCGATAACGCTTGTCAGACATGCTATGTCAAGCTGACAAGCATATTAAGCTTAGGTCATTAGTTATTTTAATGTTATCTAATCACTTCATTTTCCCCTCTGGAAGTATTTCTTTACTTTTGAAATTGAACATTTGTATCTTCAATTCCAAAAAATGGCCCTTAGCAGACCTCGCAAAATGGAAGAAACAAATTCACATAGCCGAGTAGGCTTTTGTCATTGTTATTGTTGGTTATTTCTTCAATTGGATATATATATATATATATATATATATATATATATATATATAAGATGGGCGAACAGGGATCCTCCGGCTCTGCTAGGGTTTACTCGTACGCGGCCTCCCCGCCCCCCCGACCACCCGATCCGCTTGCGGGGAGGGGGCCGCGCCGGCTGGGTGGCGGAGGAGGAGTCGGCCAGCCTCTGGGCGGCAAAGGTGGCGGCGGAGGCGGTCCCCCCCCCCCAGGCAGAGGGGGGGGGGGGGGGGTCGGACAGCAGCAGCGGGAAAGGGGGAGTTGGAGGCGGGACCCCCCCAGGCGGGGGGGGGGGGTCGGGAGGTAACGGCGGCGCTCCCCCCGGCGGGGGGGGGGGGGGGGGGGGCAGGGGCGCGGCGGCGGGACCCCCCCAGGCGGGGGGGGGGGGGGGGGGGGGTCGGAGGGAATCGGGGGCAGCAGCCCCCGGCTGGGTGACGTTGGTGGGGTTCCCACACGCGGGGGGGAGAAGGGCAGCGGCGGCTCCTCCGGCGAAGCCCACATCTTCGAGTTCGGGTCCGGAGGAGATAAATCTGGCGATGCTGGCTGGCAGACCGTTACGAGACGTCGGACTGGTGGACGGAGAGGGGCCCAATCCCAAGTTTCGGGTAGGGCGGGGACAAGGAACCAAGGGACTCGACCCCTGAATGGTGCTCTGGATTCCCGCCGTCGTGGGGGAGGTATGGTGCGAACTGTTCCGGGATGGAGGCCCAAGGCGACGGCGGCGGAGAAGGGGAAGGGTGTTGCAGTCGACACTGGTAGGCAGGGTCCGGTCGTTGCAACCCCCCCAACCAAGACCCCCACTGTGGAGCAGAGGCCTCGGTCATGGAAGGAGGTCTGCACCCCAGTGGAGTCGACAAGCCCGATGTCTATGGAATATGTCACTCCTATGGCGGTTGGTGGAAGACTCAGGGCTTACTTCCCCGCAGAAGAAATAGCAAAGGTCGCTGATTTCTGGAAGAACACATTAGTGCTATATGTGTTAGGGAATAAGCCGTTCTTTGGCCAAATCAGGGGTTATGCGGAGAGAGTTTGGAGGCCCAAGGGTAGCATGGAATTCTTCTCCCGGGAGAATGGATTTTACTATGTCAAGTTCGGGCTGGCGGAGGATGTGACCAGGATTGTGCAGGGAGGGCCATGGTCGTTTGTTGGGAGGCTTATTATCCTGAAAGAATGGACACCGGAGCTGAGGTGTGAAAAGGAAGTGTTGAATGCCATCCCTGTCTGGATCCGGTTCCCAGAATTCCCAGTTCAATATTGGAGCATCCCTCTGCTCATGAGACTCGCCAGCCTCGTAGGGAAGCCTATCAAGGCTGATGAGGCCACCACTTTCCGATCCAGAATAATGTACGCCAGAGTCTTTGTGGAGATCAAGGCAGGCTCGGAGCTACCGAGCATGCTTGAGTTTCAGGTTCCATCCGGAGAGGTGCTGACGCAGGCTGTGGAGTATGATTGGGTTCCACCCATGTGTTCGCATTGCGAGTGCTTTGGGCACATTACTAGTGCGTGCAACTATAAGGGGAAGGAGTACGCCAGGACACAGACGGGCCAGACAGAGACGGCACGGCCGGAGACGGTTCAGACGGAGGCACACGAGAGGGAGGCGGCCCCCAGTTTCGTACCTGAGGAGTCGGCACCAGAGAGACACATGGAGGAAGGCACAGCTATGGAGACTGATAGGGGACGGGAGACAGGATCACCACTAAGACAGGAGAGCATGCAGGGCGCGCTGGTTCCATTCAGGCCTCTGAGGACCATGACGACCAGGGGTATGAGTGCGGCAGATAGTAGTCAGAGGGGGGTGGAGTCCTCCACGGCACTTATGGTTTACAGCAGCAAGAAGAGACACGCCCCGGCCACGCTGGAGGATATTCCCCAGATGAGGGAGACGGATGACCAGACCGACCCCAATCCGGACTGGACACTTACTCTTAGCAGGATTCAGGCACATCTTGCCCCTTCCTCCATGGTAGATGCAGTCCTTGAGCAGACGGATGAGACACTTCCCTCGAGTGTTGATCCAGTGGAGTTACAGGGGGGCCCAACATCTTTTATTTAGATGTCGGTCCTAGCATGGAACATTAGGGGGGGTGTTCCATTGGCCGATGGAGGGAGATCAGAGGGGTGCTGAGGAGAGAGGCATGTGATATTGCTATCCTGCTGGAGACGAAGATTCGAGGGGCCGCTATGCTCTCACGTTGGACTCCGGCAGCCTGGGATCACATTCATAACTTAGATCTTTGCGATATGGCAAGGATCTGGGTTAGGTGGAACACAGGTAGCTGGGTGGGGGTTCAGATTCATAAGTCTGAGCAACTCATCGGAGTTTCTTTTGAGAATAAAGGGGGGTTCAGATTCATCCTGGGAGCTGTTTATAGGCACAACGATCGGAGACTCCGGGAGGCTCTCTGGGAGGATATTGTGCGTCTGGGTCGCATGGCGGACAACATGCATCTCCCTCTTCTCATCATGGGGGACTTCAATGCTATGTTGCTCCGCCATGAGAAGGTTGGGGGCCGGCCTGTTCCGGACTCGATTTTATACGACTTCCAGAGGTGTCTTCTTATGTCAGGTTTGCGGGGGCTAGAGCGAGCTGGACATATTTGGACCTGGCACAACAAGGCTACTCAGAACCGTATTGCATGTCAGCTGGATCGGGCATTGGGCAATAGCGAGTGGTTCAGGTGCTTTCCGAACTCGGTGGCGGAAGGACTGGCAGCGGGCACTAGCGACCACTCTCCTATCCGGGTGGGACTCTGTGAGAGACCCACTTTGCGGGCGAGGCCGTTTCGGTATAACAACAGCTGGTACCTTTCACCAGGGTATGAGGAGGTTGTTATGAGGGAGATGCCACACTTCCGGGAGGGCACGGCCCAATTCCGCATGGTTCACAAGCTCAAGCAGATCAAGCGGGCTATCCGGGGGTGGGTGAAGACGAGACCGCGGACTTCCCTGGCAGAGAAGGAAGCAGAGCTTCGGGACACTCAGATGGCGCTCCAGTCTGACATTATGAATGGGGAACTGGCGGCTAAGGAGAAGACCCTTATTGAGGAGGTTAGCATCATGAGACTGCAGGAGGAGATCAGTGCGGCTCAGAGGGCTAAATGCACCTGGCTCAAAGATGGTGACCGCTGCACCAAATTCTTTTATGATGTGATCCGCACCCGTCAGCACCGGAACAGCATCCCCCGACTCCTGAATACTGAGGGTCGTCTTGTGGGAGACCCGGTGGAGATTCAGGAGGAGGCCGTCAGATTCTACACTGACTTATATCAGCAGACGGACTACTCCAGCACGTTCCCGGCCCTGGTTACGAAGAGACTGGTGTCCCGGCATGGGAACAGTCTACTTTTGGCACCGGTGAGGATGGAGGAGGTGGAAGATATTGTGATGAAGGCTAATCCCAACAAAGCTCCTGGGCCTGATGGCTTCTCTTCTGGGTTCTTTAAGCGACACTGGGGTGTGCTTAAGGCACCCGTTCTGGCAGCGGTGCAGGAGTTCTTTGTGGAGGGCCGGCTTCTGAAGGAGATGAACCATACATTCCTGACTCTGGTTCCCAAGAAGGAAGGAGCGACTTCTCTTGCTGACTTTCGACCCATTGCGTGCTGCAATTTCCTTTACAAGATTATCACTCATCTTATGTGCAGGCGTATGGAGGGGATTATGCAGGGCTTAGTGTCCCAGAACCAAGCAGCGTTCATCAAGGGTCGGTCGATTGCGGAGCACAGTCTTCTCGCTCATGAGATAGTGCGAGAGTTTAGCAAACCGGGGGGGATGAAGGCTTGTGTGAAGCTTGACCTCCGGAAAGCTTATGACACGGTCAATCGGGACTTCCTGTGCCACTTGATGCTAGCTATGGGGTTTGACGAGAGGTGGGTTGCGAGGGTGAGGGAGTGCATCTGCTCCCCTACCTTCTCTGTCCTCATCCAGGGCACGCCACATGGCTACTTCAGTAGCAACAGGGGGCTGAGGCAGGGCGACCCCCTCTCCCCGTATCTCTTTACCTTGGTGATGGAGTACTTCACGTGTATGATGGATATAGCAGTGCATAGCGGGAGGATTGTTCCCCTTTTCCGGCTGGTGAGTCCTGCTGTATCTCATTTGATTTATGCTGATGATTTATTGGTGCTACTACAGCCTTCCATGAGGGGAATGAGAGCGCTCTCTGACATTATGGAGGAGTTCGGGCGGCTTTCTGGGCTTCAGTTAAACCGGGAGAAGAGCAGAGTATACTTCAGCTCCCGGTGTACACTTCAGGAGGAGAGAGCCTTCGCTTTAGGTGTGGACAGAGGCGAGCTCCCAGTGAAATACCTGGGGGTCCCGCTGACGGTCAACTATGCCCGAGAGCAGGATTGTCTTAGCTTGGTGGATTTTGCTCAGAGGAGAGTGGAGGGTTGGCAAGCGGCGGGGCTGTCATTTGGGGGACGGATTGAGTTGGTGCGGTCGGTCATTGCTGGCATCACTATGTTCTGGCTCCAGTCTATCCTGATCCCCACTGCTACTATTCGTAAGGTGGAGGCTATATGCGCTAACTTCATCTGGAGGGGAGGGATTCATGCTATATCCTGGGATCAGTTATGTCGGCCTCGGGAGGAAGGAGGAGTTGGGCTGAGGCCTCTTCATGCGGTAAGGAAGGCAGCTTGTGTGAAGATGGCCTGAAAATTCATCAAGGGGGGGTCGCTCTGGGCGGACTGGATGGCTAGCAGATACTTACGGAGATCCAACTTCTGGGCCTGCAGGATAGACAACAATTTTTCGGTCACGTTTAAGGCCATCCTGAGATGTAGACCGGTGCTCCAGACTGCTATCTGCAGGCGCATGAAGGATGGGACGACTACTGACCTCTGGCTAGATCCTTGGTTGGGTTCCAGATCACTGCTCGAGATACTGGGTGGACAGCTGGACAGGGAAGCAGGAAGGGGGTTAACATGCAGCCGGATCCTGAGAGACGGACTGTGGAGGCCAGAGGGATACCCTTTTACTGCCCAGCTTGCTGCAGAGATTCACCTTGTTACCATTGACGCGAGCCAGACGGAGGATACATGGAGCTGGGCTGGCCCAGGTACGGGGGGGCGGGACAGGTATATTCTGCTTTCGTAGCTGTTATGACTTGGTTCGGACCCACCACGACCAGGCTGAGGAGGTGGACTTCATTTGGGGCAAGGGAGTTGCCCGGAAAATGCAACTCTGTGCTTATCGCCTTCTTCGGGGTAGATTGATGACAAGAGACAGGCTCCTCCGGTTTGGGATGCAGATCCCGGATGCCAAATGTGTGCTATGTAATGCTGAAGATGAATCCTTGGGGCATCTCTTTTTTGGTTGCCCGGTGTCCTGGCACATTTGGACTGAGCAGTGTGCACAGCTGAGAGGTGGAGTGGGGATGGATCGGGACATTCGGAGCATCCTCAGTTGGATCCGAGATCACAGAGGACGGGATCCGGGGTGGGCTAGAAGAGCCAGAGTTCGGCTTGCTACGTCTGTTTGGCACATCTGGAAGGAGCGCAACAGACGTATCTTTGAGGGCTTGACTACCCCCCTATTGGAATTCTACATAATATAGAATTCGATGTATCTGTAATGGCCCCATAATAGTATTATTGGGGCATGGAAAGTTGTGATGTTGTACTTTAATACCTTTTCCGCTATATGCGAGGAATAAATTCACCCTTATTCCAAATATATATATATATATATATATATATATATATATATATATATATATATATAGACATCAAAGCATGGAGAGATATAAAGGCATCAACAGATCTAAAGTTGGTTGGATCATGACAAGAATACTTCTAGGATGTTGTGTGACCTCAAATTTCATAGGGCCTGCTATAGTACTGCTCAAAATGTAGGGTAGTAAAGAGGGTTTAAGAAAATATATGTGTGGCATGTGCTCACAGAAACAAGTAGGAACTAGGAACATTAAGGTAAGAAACAAGGTTGCAGTATCGGTCGTTACAGATATGTATCAGTCATATCGCCTTGTTTTTGGTATGTCAAATCTGATACTCACCCCATGGATATTGGCCGATACCGAACATGTGGCTCTCTTTCCCGGTCAAAATTCAAACTTAGCAAGGAAAAGATAAAAACAAAAAGAGATGAAAAAAACAATTGTGATAGAATGATTCGCTTGTACCGAAGATCAACATGCTACCGTGTGTCAATAAAATTCTTTATAGTTAGTTATCGACACAATGCAAGTATTACTGTTTCTAAAAGTTGTATGTATAAGATCACAAGTTCACACATCTTAAGGTTATTCCATTCGAACTATCTATTGCAGGGGTACTTTCTCTAATAACAAGTAAGACTGAACAATATCTACTTTGGATAAATAGTTCATTGTTGCTGAAAATTATCTTTCAAAACTAATAGGAAACAACAAGTAATACAAAATTGTCTAAATGTATCAAATATTTTTCTAGTTCTCTAAATAATTTCTAATTATTTTTTGGCTTTCTGCACAAAGAACTCGGAAACTCCAATCTGTAACTGTCGAATTTGCCATAACCACCAATACTAATAAAAAGAAACAGATTCCGCTACCAATGTTGTGAACCTTGCTAAGAAATGAGAACATAGCCAGGAGAGGGGGATGCAATATCTTGATGCAATGCCATATTAACTGGTTTACATTACGTGCTAGATTCATGGTTGGGTACTGATTGATAGGAAATAATCCAATGAATTGCAACTACGCGGTGACTTTGAACTTTCGAATGATTGGACTAGGCCCCTGATTAATCAGTCAAGTAATTGCCAACCATCTTTTAGAACACTACTCGGGTGTGCAAGAGGATAAAGAATGGCAACGCTAGATTAAAGAACTGTAGAAAAAGAGGTGCTCAAACTTGATTCGGGTCTCGTTAAATAGGGAGAACTAACAATATCACAAAAAATAAGTTATTTTAAGTACCTACGACTCTACATTAGAAATTAGCAGTTAGCAGGAACGATGATGTTTGAAATAGCCAAGCCAGAACAGTTGGACATAATTCTATGTCAAAATAATTAGAAATTAATTGATCTTCAACAATATTCCAAATTTCCGATCTTACAGATAGGCATAAATATATGAAGAACAGAAATGATAAGAAATATGGTCGAGTATAAATGTAGGATTGCCGGTCCAAACTCTCTTCAGTTTATCATGAATCTTGTACAAGGTCATTTCATTGTAAAATTAGGTCTGACAGAAAAAAGAAGGAAACAATCAGTTAGTCACAACAAACCTTGATGGGAAACAAGGAGCCACGTGATCATAAATATTCCCAAGCTCATTACCAATCTAGAAAACAAAATTGCAACAATTGCACATCAATAAGGTATCAGTTATTAACCTAGGCTAAATAGATTTAGCTCAAACAATAGAAGTACGAACTCACTCACAGAAAGAAAAGGAAAAAAAAGGATCTTGAAGGTTAACATATTTATGTAACCGTCGACTGAATGAGTACAAACGCTAAACATGTAGACCAACTTACATGTGAAAATATGATAAGGTAATACAATTGAGAATTGAGAATGGCTGTATACAGATTTTATTGAATAAACAGAAGTAGAAAGGAAATGAGTATCTGTGTGCACCAAACCATAGAGAAAATATGCATACTCACCTTCTGAGCAATGGCTCATGAAATATGCTCCAGCCAACCATACTAATGAAATCTCATCAAATGATCAAGGGAGATCATAAAACAACAAATTCAATAATCATATAGCCATTATGTCCCTCTGCAATGTTTGTCGTAATATTATAGGCTTACAAGTCAAACAACAACAAAGCCTTCATCCCAAATTTTTGGGTTCAGCTATGTGAATTGTTTGCATCCAATTAACTTCGTCAAGGGCCGTGCCCTACGTAACATTAAAAAAAACATAACCTTTTAATAACCTCAACCCAAGTTCATTCAGGCATAGTTGTAGTAGTTCCGTTAACTAAAACTTGTTGAAAAAGTTTACCTCTCGAGCTTCCTCTAAAGCAGCTTTTAGATCTTCGAACACTAACTATGAGAGCCAAAATACAATAGAGAGTCAGTAGAGAAAATGAGAATAAACTTTTTTTCCTAAAGAGGCGATTTAGAAAAGCTTCAAGAAGCAGGGAGCACCTACCTCTGTAAGCAACTTGTTGAACCGTTCCTCAACAGTTTTCCTGATATGCTCATAGCACTTATCCTTGTAGCCCTTTCCTTGACCCTTTCCCTTCTCTTGAGAAGAAACTCTGGGAGAGGCTGTTGCCCCTGTCCCTTTTCTGCTAAATATAAGGGCATTAATATATGATCTAAGGATATGAAAAGTAAAAATACTTCAAAAAACAAACAATTTAGCTTTAAGTAAATCATTGTTGCATATGGGATAAAATAAAATATGGACCATAATGGTATTTGACAAATAAATGAAGATAAGTGGTTTGAAGCATAAAGGTCCAAAGTAACCATCTTTTGGAGGCGGGCAGTAGAAAAATGAGGAAGTTGAGGGTGACTCTAAAGAAAACTTTATGCCATCCGAAACCTAATAGAAAAAGGTGGAAGTTATGAATGATCCTATGATCTCACATCCTACACTATGGTATTCTAGCAAAACAGTAATTCCAAATAATGCAGGAGATACCACAGAATCAAGTACTCAACTAAAACAGCTTTAGATAATATATGTCAAATGATCATATCACATGTGGTTCGAAATTATACACATTGTGCATGACCTGAACACTACTTTGATATGTCTGCTGTACTATTCACAATATAACAATATCATCTCATTTTCTACTTTACTAGAGGGTGTTGGCCGGTATGTAGTATGTAAACATAAAACATGTTTCCAAGGTGGTAACAACATTATCACAGGGGAACTGAGAAACAGAGAAACAAAGAGAATAAAATTCTAGCACACCACTCAATTTTCGGTCGGACAAGATCAAATAGCACAGGATGACCACTATTTAATGGATATTAGTACCAAAAGAGTCACTTTGGAGACGCATTTGATTATCCAGTGTAAACACCAAAAAGAAGTCTATTGAGTTAGTCTGTAGATATGTAAGTCCATTAATGCTTGAGGCTGCAAACATGAAGCAATGGAAGTTTTTCATTACTTCGCAGATCTACGTGGATTTGTAACTGATGCCATAACTCCCCCTCCCTCTGCCTCGGCAGCCTCTTCCGCAAGTTGCTGATCTAGGATTTCTTGCATTTCAATCACCCTGCCATAAAGAAATAAACAATGAGTGAAATAATAGTCAATATCACTGAGTAACACAGTTGTAATAATAGTATTGCAAATCAATTTGTTTCTTAAGTGGATAACATAACATATTTAATCTATTTTTTCTCGCATAAACATTCAGAAAAAATAGGTACTATTTTATTGCAGAAAAGTATAGTAGCAAATATTGCACAACCAAAACATGACTACCGCACAAATTGTATAAACTAACCATGCTATTTACATGACTACTGCAACCTATTGAATGGCCTCAACTGATCTGAAATACCCATATTTATCAGACCTTCACTTCTTAGGTTATGGTGTTGAGAACTCGTAATATTGCCTTTTATGTTATACGAAAATCAATAAAATAAAAATGGCTTGTTAACTTCATAAGAAACTAGATAAGATATATTACACCTATATGTAAGGAAATATTGTTGAAAATTAATGTCACTTATTTGAATATTATCCTTTAGTAGTAAAGACAACTTTAATGCCAATTACTAGCATCCAGACTAACATAAGCAAGACATACATGATCAGAATGCCTGCAATAGTGTGCTACCCCCAGATATTTGAATGTTGAACTTCCCTCCATAAGTTGAGAAAAATTCTAGGAAGTTAGGAGATTAAAACCGACATGAACATGGCTTGAGGCCTTAACAATGAAGGATTGAAAAAAGGAACATATAACAGAGAATTCATGAATCCAAATATGCAAATAAATGTTAGACATCCATTTCAGAACGACCTTGAACTCAAACTGTAAATTAACAAATTTATAATAATAAGAAGAACAACAACAACAACAAAGACTGTCACGAAGAAGAGACTCGAAATTTAAAATTATAAAATTATAAAATAAAGAGATCATAGAGACAGTTAAAGTTAATGGAATGTTTTCACAAGGTCTAAAGTATCAAGGATCAAGCATGTTACTTAAGATCACTTTTCCACTGGTGTACATCACTAAATTAGTACAGGAGTCTCAAACGGAGATATAGTTGTGCAATAGTTCAAAAAATAAGGCAATGATGAACAACAAAGAAAGCATAACAAATAAGCTCGGTGATTAAATAGGAAACATACCTTACAGCTCGCACCAAAGTCTGAGGACTGCAAAACAAGAAAATATTCATGCAAGATTAGAAACACTTAATAGAAAATGAACAAATAAATTAAGGAGATTAAATTGGTCACGTGGTACAAGCAGGCTCATGAGCAAACAATCTGAATATTTATAACATAAATACATAGATTAGATCAAATACGTCAAGAAAAAAACAAGTTTAATCCCTTCCCATATTGCTGATCCATCTAATTAGATTATCCTCGCAACTTTGTTACATTATCAACCAAATAACTAACCAACGTAACATATTTTTTATTAGAAAAACGAATGTCTTCCATAATATTTAGAAGGGATAATTTAGCAAATACCCCCATTCCAAATATTAAAACTAGCATATACCCCCACTATTTATTTTATTTAGCAAATACCCCCACTCCTATGTAAAAGAGTGGGGGTATATCTTAAATTTTTATTATTTTATATCAAAAATGGGGGTATTTGTTAGATAAATAAAATAGTGGGGGTATATGCTAATTTTAACATTTAGAATGGGGGCATTTGCTAAATTATCCCTATTTAGAAAGATGATGAATACCATCTCAGAAATGAAGTAAGAACTTTAGGAGTATATACTGGTTTCAAGATACAAAAGTGGACTTTTAGAACATAAATGAAGTACCTTTCACAGTATCACCAAAGTTTCAAGTTCAAGCATCAGAATTTCCATAATTGTCATATAGTATAAAAGAACCTAATTTGCAGAAGATGAATTCCAAGGTTCCAAACATAAATACTAAAAGTAATAAACCAAGATTACTGCAAAGTTGTTACCTTTAGAACTATGTAGTGCTATTTCAATCATAATTGCATTGGATTGATATGATACACTGATTTGCCAACAATTTGATGTTACTCTCAACTTATTCTGCTGAGTAATAATATGCAACTGAATAAACTGACATGCATGTAAGATCAAACATCTGATGCCATTTTAGTTCCCCCCCCCCCCCCCCCCCCCCCCCCCCCCCTTATAACCATCACTTTAAGATCTTGCAATTTTTACAGTTTTACTTTAACCCAAATCCAATAAACCTTATACACCTGTTTGCCCTACTAACTTCATCCAACGGGAAACTAAAAGGTAGCAAACTAACCAAATAAGGAACTTTCTTTTGTTAGTCTCGGGGCGTAATTTTTCGATGGAAAACTGAAATTATGCAACACTTCAAAGAAGGTGCACGAGAGAGATTTCGGAGGATTCTGAGAAAACGAACACTAATGTGTCACTTCGAAGAAGGCACAGTAGAATTCGTAGCAGCAGCAGCGAAAGTCCACTAACGTTTTCTGATTAGATCAGAAACGTTCTCGTTTAGAAGAACGAGATAAAAGTGAATGAACAGAAATGGTAAAATGGCCTGCTGGGGTGAATGATCACCGGCGCTCAAAGCTTGATTCGCCCCACACGAACAGCTTCCAGGAACCAGCAAGTTTGACGGAGAACTTCGGAACACTCCGCTCTTCTAACTCCTTGGATGGCGCAGAACTCTGCTCTCAAAGTGCCTCTCTTCTCTGCTCTGAACTTAGAGAATTTCGTAAAAAAAAAATTGATCCTTGTGTACTGTCCACTGAGAGAGAAGAGAAGGACTTTATATAGGTGCGCCTAGTAACTGCTCGGTATACAGAACGTTCAGGACGTGGAAAAAACCGCTCCGAACGTTCTGTAACTTCTCTGCGTACACGCGCACTACGCGCCAACCGCGCGCCATCAGGCCGCGCCAATTGGTAGCACCAAACGGATCGCGCCAACTGACGCGCCATTGGGCAGCGCCATTTAGCCGCACCATTTGGTCGCGCCATCTGGCCGCACGATCGGGCCGCGCGAACGGGCGCGCGATCGGCTGCGCAGAGGCTCGCGCAACGAGCGCAACTTAAGCGCACTATGCTCCTAGCGACGATGCTGACGTGCTAAGTGCAAACTGTGCCAACAAAACGCCACATTACGCCTCATGAGCCCATGAGCCCGAGTCGCTAAGTCCTTACGGGGCTTAGCTCAATGGAAATAAATTTCCAAGAGCAAAAAGCATTAATGTTTTACCATGGAGTCTTATCCTTACCTCCTAGTAAAATCACCCACAATGTTTCCTCCTTAGGGTCACCACCCCATGTGCACATCTCAACAACATACCAATTATATATTGAGATACAACCCATGGTTCTTTTCCAATGTGGGACTAAATATCACTAGGCATGTATTGAAAGAAAAAGCTCCAACAATCTTCCACATATCGATATATGGATTTGAGTGTTCTCCACAGTAACTGTCCATCATGCATTAGGAGAGATATCGCTGACGACTTGAATCTTCCCGCATGGGTCAAACAACATACTATAATACAAGAATGGACTAAGCCTTGAATTCTGTACCATAGCTGCAATTCTTTCCACTCACATAATGTAGTTACATGTGCTTCTGGCTGCATATTAAAGGCAATGTGCCAGCCTGGTTTCAGTGTATAATTTTGGGTGTCTACAAGTTTACCCTCAAGAGACGGTCTGATATCTCTGTCCATACACTATGGATGAGTTCTTTGTTAAAGAGACATGGCATGAAGCCTTACGCTTCCCTTGCGGTGCTACGCCGCTATGACATGGCCTAAAGCCGAGGCATTACCCCTACCCGAAAACCTCATCGTAGTGTCATACTACTGTAGCATGAGGTCATAAGGCTCTTTGTAGTGCCAAACTATCCAACATAAAGCCTTAGGCTTCCTTGCGGTGTTACGCTGCAATGACATG
Organism: Iris pallida; assembly: GCA_029216955.1. NCBI lineage: Eukaryota > Viridiplantae > Streptophyta > Magnoliopsida > Asparagales > Iridaceae > Iris > Iris pallida. The sequence goes on from JANAVB010009548.1 coordinate 41,508, forward strand.
GCTTGCAAGGCCGAGGCTTTATCCATATCTAGGTACCTCATCGTGGTGTCGTGCCACTGTAACATGAGAACATCCTCCCATTTGTAGTGTTGTCTACAACTCTTTAATTTCATCATACAGCATTAGGCTACCTGCCTATTTGCGGTGCTACACCGCTGTGACTTGGCTAGCAAAACTGAGGCATTATCCCTACCTGGAAACCTCATGGTGGAGTCACCCCACTGTAGCATGGAGTTTCACTCTTGTAGTGTTGCTCTACCGTGCTTCCTGTAAAGCACACCAGGCATTCACTGTCTGATAATTCATTAAGGCGTTTAAGCCATCCTCATCACAGGATCCGTTCTTCGCAGAAAACATATAATAGACAACAGTGATTGTAGGTCCGTAACCTTTCAATGCCACAGAGGACATGTACCCATTATTCCTGATATTTTTTCAGTTAGTGGTCCTCCCTTGAACCAAAAGCTAGATATCTAGTAGATTTTTCTTTGAACTAATAGCATAAAACTTTATGGTAGGATTGCAATAACATAATATCAGAATGCCTTCAAGCTCATTTTACTTGTTGTGTCATCGACCAACTGGCGCTTGAGGTCCTTGGTGAACGGATCTGCCAGGTTCTCCTGACTCCGAACATCAATCACTGCAATGACACCTCTCTTGATAAGATCGTGTACTGCCCTGTGCTTTAACCGCACAGTCCTCTTCTTTCCGTTGAAGAGGTCATTTGATGCAACCGCCACAGCCGCCTGGTTGTCGCAGTATATCGGTATTATCGGTATTTGCACCCCAACCACTGGAAGATCATACATGAGCTCCCAAAGTCATTCTGCTTCCTCCGCTGCAGTATCAAGTGCAAAGAACTCAGATTTCATGGAGGAACGAGAGAGCATGGTCCGCTTCTTCAACTTCCACGATATAGCAGCTCCATCCATTGTGAAAATGAATCCACCTGTGGACCTCTCGCTCTCCAACTCTGAGCACTAGCTGGCATCACTGAAGCCTTCTACTACAGGCGGATCTCCACTGTAGTACAGTGCATATGTCTGAGTCTTCTTGAGATATCTCATTACCCGTTTAATAGCTTTCCAGTGCTCAATGCCTGGATTGCTCGTGAATCGACTCAGCATTCTCACGGCGAAAGCTATGTCAGACCTAGTGGAAGTAGTAGCGTACATCAAACTTCCGATAACGCTTGCATACTCCAGCTGCCTGACGCTTTCCCTCGAATTAGGCTTCAACTTCATATCACACCTGTAAGGCGTATCGATCACTAGAAGATCCTGATATCCGTAGCGTGTGATCATCTTCTCAATATAATGAGATTGTGACAGCGCCATTCCAGTGTCTGTCCGAATGAACTTGATGCCTAAGATCACATCAGCTTTCCCCAAGTCCTTCATACTGAGCTTGGTCAAGATGAACTTCTTTGTCTCCGTGACACAGCACATATCCGTACCTAGGATCAGCAAGTCGTCCACGTACAGACAAACAATTATACATCTTCCATCAACGAACTTCGTATAAACACATTTGTCCGTCTCGCTGACCCTGTAGCCATTTGACCTTATGATCTTGTCAAACTTCTCATGCCACATTTTGGGAGCATGTTTAAGACCGTACAAGAATTTTATCAACTTGCAGACTTTGTCTTCAAGACCCTTGACAACAAATCCCTTTGGTTGTTGCATGTAAATCTCTTCAGTCAGCTCGTCATTCAGGAAAGCTGTTTTTACATCCATCTGATGTATCACTAACTTATGTATTGCTGCTAGAGCAATTAACATTCTGATGGTGGTCATCCGGGCTATTGGAGCATACGTGTCGAAGTAGTCGATTCCCTGCTTCTGAGAAAATTCCTTAGCTACTAGCCTAGCCTTGAACTTGTCAATAGTTCCATCTGCTTTCATATTCTTCTTGAAGATCCATTTGAATCCGATGGGTTTCGCTCCTTCATGAAGATTAACCAACATCCAAGTGTTATTAGAGGTGACTGAATCAATTTCATTGTCTATCGCCTCCTTCCAAAAAATAGCATCTCTGGTCTTCATCGTCTCATCATAAGTAAGCGGATTTGTTTCCACATGATAAGTGACAGTCATTTCCGAAGTCCTTCGGCCTCCTCACTCGCTTAGTTGACGGCTCAGCGAGCTCTGGTTCAACAGTTGTTTCAACAACTTCTTCTTGGACTATATTCTCATTGGAAGCTTCAGTTTTCTGTGCACCCTTATTGTTGTCCGAAATATCCACAAGAATAATATTCTTGTGCCTTGCAAACTTGTCTTCAAAATATTTTGCGTCGCGAGCAAGGTTGTGAAAAGCGCTAGGCGCTAGTCGGGCGGGCACCCGCCGCCTAGCGCCTAGTCCGCCTAGACGGTTGCCTAGGCGGCCGCATAGATCTAGACGGTTCAAAAATAAATAAAATAAATCCTAAAACGCTACTGAAAATTGTAGAAAAAGTCCATAAAACCTCAAAACATGTGTAGTCGGGCGTCGAGGGATCTAGGCGGGCGCCTAGACGGACATCGGGTGGGCACAAGGCGTCTAGCGCCTAGGCGACCGCCTAGACCGCCTTTTAGAACAGTGGTCGCGAGATTCAATGATATGAGTTGATTCAATATCAAAAAAATTCTAAGCATCACTCTTCTCAGCATAACTCAAGAAGCTTGTCTTCGTAGTCCTTGTCCCGAGCTTCTGAATCTTCAGATCTGGAAGCTTCACATATGCCAGACACTCCCACACTTGAATGACATTCAAGTTAGGTCTGACTTTGAACCAAAGTTCATAAGGAGTAACGTCTGAAGTTGCATGAGGCACTCTATTTAGAATAAAAGTAGTCGTCAATGCAGCTTCTCCACAGTAGCACTCAAGTCGTATTTTTTCCATCAGTACTCCCTTCTCCACTTATCAGTAATGAATCAATTTATAGTCTAAATTTATTAGTCTCTCTTAAAAACATCATATATGTTGAACCTCAAAACTTGTTCATATGTCAACTGTAGTCACCATGTAACCATAAAGGCGGTGTCTTTCATGTCCTCATTTCTTATCCCTCAATTCCAACATCACTAATCTGTATGGTTATTTACGACTCCACTAACTCACAAAAGCTTTTTGGAAACTTGAAATCACGTTTGACTGAAAGATCTTCTAATTCATCTTCTACTACAGTAAACCTCTAGATCCATCATTCACATCACGACTCTATCATTCATCAACAAGTTTTGAGATTTTTCCTTCACAAGTTCAACTTCTAATCTTTGATAGCTTCCACTTAATCATTCATGTCCCGGGATCCTTCTATCCAAATTTTACTCCTAGCCAGAACTTGTCATAGCTATAAATAATTAATCCAATCCTAGGCATCATATTATATCAAAATCACACCCCTTCACTATTCAAACTTTTGCAGTCACACAGATAGCTCTATCTAGTTAGGCTAAGCAATCATTTCTTTCCTATATAATATACCATTGTCCTCCAACCTTCTTTTTAACTAACTCTTCTTGTCCTTCATGGACTTTCTACGCTTTCAAAGGTTGAGGGTATAGTCATGTAACTCGCTTAGGTTTCTTTTCTTAGCAATCCTCCTATGTTATCATAAGTCATCCCCTTTGTAAGTATCAAATTGAAATGTATTCCTGAATTTGTATTCCTCGATTCACTTCTATCCACTGTCAGTTCTCCTCCTTATAAAACTTAATCACCATAGTATAAGTATAAATAGTTATCTCATTCAAGCACGAGTCAATTCGAAAAACCCTTTGCTATTATAATCGCTTCTACCTTTGAAACACTTTTATCCAATCACGTTTTCAAATAATCTTCTCCAAGTTGAGAGCATCAAGTTCCATTTTTTCATACCATAGTTACTCGTACCACTATAGGCTATAACTAACCCAAACATCTAA
>JANAVB010009549.1:0-2500 GCA_029216955.1 Iris pallida
TTTTTATAAATAATTATTTAGTAAATTATTACGGTAGATGATTTAATCATAGTTGAGTTCTGAAATACAAGACAACTAGGAATCATGGCACGGGTAGTGCAGTAGTAGCATGTTTGGACTAGTGTTTAGCCATGGTAGAGGAGTGCCAAGCCATCGGTGTGTCCTAACTAGGAAAAACAGGCCAAGTTATAGCATGACCATTAGAAATAGTTTAATTAATTATTATTAGATTTATTGACTTTGCAGAAACCGGTTATACCATTTAGCCCGAACTGGATCCGAACTGAGCCCAAGCCCATGCAGGCATTCAGTGTACACAAAGATTCCATGTAGACATATTCTTAAGTAGATGCAGTGCCGATTATGGGATATTGTAATTCGTTATTGTTATTATTAGATTATTGTATTATTATCAATACTATTGAGATTATTATTATATTATATTATTTTATTATTATGATTATATTTAAAATATTGTTTTGCCTGTATAGAATTTGTGGTATAGTTATATATAAAAATATGTATAAACACCAGGATATATATATATATATATATATATATATATATATATATATATATATATATATATATTGATTTGTAACTATATTAATTTATTAATATATACATATGTATATTTGTAGATATAATATATGTGTGTGTACGAATATAGGATATATGTGTATATATATAGATATATATATATATTATATATATATATATATATATATATATATAATATATATATATATATATATATTTTATGTGTGCTATACCAATAAATAATAATAAGTGTATATGTGTATATGAATATATATAATATACATATATGTGTATAATGTGTGTGTATATAGATATTATATATAATCTATAGATATATATATATATATATATATGTGTGTGTGTGTGTGTGTGTGTGGGTGTGTCTATATATATATATATATATAATAAATATATATATATATATATATATATATATATAATATATATATATTATATATATATATATATATATATATATATATATATATATATATATACAGGTGTATATGTGTTGGTATATAAAAATATATATAAATACATATGTGTATATATATAAATATTTGTATACATGTATATGTTATATATATAAATATGGTATACGTGTATATGTATGATATATCTATTCGTATATGAATATGTGTATGTACACATATGAGTATTTGAAGTTATATATATATATATATTATATAAATATATATAATATATATATAAAAATATATATATATATATAGATATATAATATAGATATATTATAATATATAATATAATATATATAAATATATACTCACAAATTTATATAAGAATAGATGGCCAAGCCCAAGCCCTGGGGCCCAAGCCCAAGCCCGAGCATGAGCCTCCCAAACCGAGCCGAACAAATCTCTTTCTTAAACCAATTAATTCCCAGCAAAGCCAGAGGCCCAACCCAGCCTTTAGACTTTCGGCCCAACCCAGCCTTTAGACTTTCGGCCCAGCCCACATCAATTTCTCCCAACAGTTTCAAAGTAGATGAAGCCCGATCCCAGGACACAGCCGGCTACTTGTACTTTTATAGAGATATATAGAGAGAGCGCAGGTGATTGTCGAAACCCTAACCTCCCTCCACACGCCGACACCCCACGACCTCCCTGTCACCCAGGCGAGTCTTCCCGCCGCGGCACAGCCGTCGGACTCCGGCCTGGCGTGCGTAACCTGTAGCAAGCGTGCGGACAGCAGGGACACCATGGCAGTAGCAATGGCACTGGACAGCCCTCTTCGTGGCGTGCTCTCCGCTTCCTCCCTCGATCGTTTTTCAAATCGTCGCCTCTGGTATGCAGCCAACCTATAAGAGTCTACACCCCTTCAATTATTTTTATTTTAAGCGAACTAGGTTGTCCAGAAATTAGGCACAAACATCGCCCAAAAACTGTCAATACAGGACACGTAAGACAGTCCACACACCCATGTTCGGGGATCGATTCCGATCGATCTTGTAACAGTTTAGAAGTTGTAATTGAATACAGTTATAGACCCCATGTAGAACTCTAAAACCCTGCAGATAGATTAATTTTTCATTCACTGTATATAGAGTAATTGGATTGTAAAGTTGATTAAAAATCTGTTTTTTGAAAAATAAAAATAGGAAAATCCTTCGATACGACGTGCGTCCCGCCAAACCGGACGACGTGGTCGCGAACCGAAAGCATCGAAAGGTGCGTAACGGCTTTGTGGACGTGTGGGCTTTGACAGAATTCAAATTGGTTGCGTGTGCGCGACAAATTTGATGCGTATCCGTCAAAATTCACAGTATCGGTCTCTGTACAAATTTCTCAATTAGTTTGTGCACGCTCACCAGATCGAGACGAAACTTGTGCCAACAGGACCGTATCGTTTTTCTGGTCCTGTATGCCAAGTATGGTCCGATTCTGAGACAGTTGATCGGATCACCGTGTCCCGGGTCCCACGATCCGATTCAACGGGCAAT
>JANAVB010009549.1:7500-52095 GCA_029216955.1 Iris pallida
CATTGACTTTGGCATACTTTTCGGCGCAAAGCGGGTCCAACGACGGACACTGTTTTTGTCTAAAATTACCGTTTTGCCCCTGTATCCAGAATTGGACTTAAGGACCGGCAATCCTAGCTAAATTGACTATTCTGAGACTGTTGGCATTGTCTATTTCAACTTTTGGAGACGGTTGTGATGACTTGAACTTTATGGCTTAGCAGTGGACTAGATTGTTATTGGATCTGCGTGTAACCTCCAGACAAGTATACCTTGCCTCCCTCTATAGTTTATTTACATGCATATTTATATTATTATACAATTTTACTATTTGATTATTTATATGTGATTTGTATATCATGCCTTCTAGTATATATATAGCCTTGTGTATAATTAGCTTTGTAGTTCATATTGGATTAGTTTTCTCGTGTATCGTGATTGGGTCGTGTCGTGTTATCACTTGTACTTGAACTGAGTCACATCGTGTCATAGGAGGAATAAGTCATAACGGAACTGCTTTACCTCATTGTCTTGAAATCTTGAAGCTAGCCTGCGAGTCGACACTAGGGACGAGGGTTAGTAGTTAGCTAACCTGCGAGTCTACATCAGGTGCGAGGGTTAGTAGTTAAGCTAACCTGTGAGTCCATATTAGGGGCGAGGGTTAGTAGCTATCTGTCCACACCTGCGAGTCCATATTAGGGGCGAGGGTGATGCTAGCCTGCGAGTCCACACCAGGGATGAGGGTTAGTAGTATATGGTTCACACCTGCGAGTCCACACTAGGGACGAGAGTGATGCTAGCCTGCGACTCCACACTAGGGACGAGGGCTAGTAGTTGTTCAAACCTATGAGTCCACACTAGGGGCGAGGGTTTGATGTATTCGATTGGTTATCCATTGACATCGTGATATCATGTTCTCTTGTTCTTCTCCAGCAGTTCGTTTAGGCGTAGTGGTTCTTCCAGTCGTGTATAGTCGTGTTTTTGTACTGATTGGTCTTTTTCTGTTTATTTTATGTATTTTATTTATTACATGGTAAACTGCTAGATAGGCATGTTTTTATGTATCTTGCTATGTCCTCTGAGGACCTGATGATCTCTTCAGGTTTAGCGATTGCATGGAGTTAGCTAGTAGTTCTGGATGGCGGAAGATTTGCAGTTTTTGTGGGATTCAGGTATTATTATCACGTTTCCTATCCTTTCGTGCTCTACATTCTTTATCATGAGTTATCCTGTTTATTGATTCAGTTTAGAGACTCTTGTTATTTTCCTTGGAGTCTCATCGGACATATATGCTAGTGGGTTGCAGACCACGAACCATAATTGTTCGTTCATGTATATTATTCTTATTGTGGATTGAGATATAGTTTTGCCTTGCCATGACTAGGCCCATTACCATAGCCGTGACAATATTTACGTATTCGAGTAGGGCTGGAGTCCGCTTGATGCATAGCTGGCTTGCTCACGCTCTCGCGTCCGAAAAGCGGGTGCGGGTCGTGACAAATTCAAGCCTACCTTATGTCTACCCTAACTAATTTGACCCTTCTGGGCCTAATGGAACTGTCCGTTCCACCACCCGAGGTCACCATGCATAGTTGTTGCACCGAAGTCGCAGTTTATGCCAGCTTGATCATCGCAGCACACCAGGCGTCCTACCAGGCAAGACACCTTGCCATTTGCTGTTTATTTATTTTAGCTCATATTTCATGCATTATTTATTATTTTTTTATGTAAAATAAACTGTGATATATGGCATAACCTGTTAGAAGTTACTGTTTATTTATATTTTCTGTTATGTATTATTTTTCTTACACATTAAACCTAGATTTAAGGGACCACTTTGTGTGTCGCATTCATTGGCCTTGACACGTTGTAACACGAAGTTGTGTGTCGCATGTAGAACACGGACGTGCGTGATTGGCTGGCCATCGGTATGTACAAGCCGTGCGATAGGATTAACCGCTAATAGAGGTTGCATGCTTAGTTTGACTTAGCGGTTATAGAGGTTTACTGTTATGGATATAACATAGTAGGCATTGGGCGGGAAGGACAATTCCTTAGCGTAGGGGCTTCGATGCACTTTTCTTGTGACCCGGAAACTCCGTTGGAGATACGGGATTGATGACCCATGATTACTGACGGCCACTGACGTTCTGTGGAACGTTATGCTCTTATTGATTGGACCTCTAGTGCCTCAAGGGGGACTATGCCGATCCTATTTAGCCAGGGCCCATGCGTAGAAAGGATTGTTCTTAACTACATTTCACTTTGAATGGTTAGGCACCTTTATCCATTAGGTACGAGTACTTTTGGTTTGGGTACTTGTATCTGACCGTAGCTTGGGACAATAACTTGTCGAGGATTAGTTCGTCACATCTTGTCCTTGTTTGGTTGTAGGTGTGACTTACTACCTTGATGAGAAGGTATTGAACCTTGTTGGGGTCCGGATACCCTATTGGATTCATAGCATGGAAAGATACGTCACCGTGAATTAGTTTACCATCTCCTGTCCTTATTTGGTTGGGGGGATGGTAAGCTAGTTCAATAGGTGCGTATTGGACCATGTTATAACTCAATTGACTTATTTATTTGAGCAATATTTATTCAATTTATATGGCATAATATTGTGTGTCTTTTTACATCCCTCTGAAGACCTGGTTATCTCGTCAGGTGTGTGCTCTTCTCTTTCGTAGGTGCTCTAGCTCTAGCCATGACCATCTCCATTTCTTCGAGGATGATTGCGCTTGGATCGTCTTTGCTTCGCTCGCCAAAAATCATTCTTGTATATCATGTATTTCTTTTCATAGTTGGTAGTAGATTTGTCTCTGCCCAACTACATGTACCAATGAAAATTCATTATCATTATATGATATCTTTTATTCATTTATTTTGTGTGGATGAGAATAGTTATGGTTCTACTGCATTTTACAACTTATGTATTCATACGAGGTTTTCATATATTGGAGTGTACTTCGTATGTATACAGTTGGCATGTCTACGTTCCTAGTCCTACGTATTTTGGGACTGGGATGTTACATGTTTTTTTGGTGGTCCATGCAGGTCAAGATAAATTGTTTGGTTACTTTACCGTACCAAGCAAGCCTGCGAATAGGATTAGAAGTCTCGGATCTCATCCACATACTTGACCTTTTCCTTCGATTCCATATTCGACCGACTCATTAATTGTATCTTGCTTGATTCCTACTATCATTATTCTTATCTTTCCTTCGTGCTTGCTAGAGATTGACCCTACTAGTTAGATGTCCCAAACACCCTTAGTTTAAATTTTTTAAGTTTGGTAGAATACCCCATGACCTGACACACCCTTGACCATTAAGGAGAATACAAATAGGATTATCTAGACTATAGGGACTAGAGGGATTTAACCCATTTGGTCAACCAAGCCTTGGGCAACAAACCGTAAACTGATCGTATAGGAATAAACAAGACTTAGATTTTTATGACACTTATACTATTCATATTGGCTCTTTATTTCAATCTTAATCTCACGTGCCTATATTTTTACTATCTAGACTAATGATGCTAACGTAGCCTAGTTTTTGCAAGCTCAATTCTTTATCAAGCTTGTTCATGACATATGTTATTGGATGCATCCACTAACGTATTGTCTACTCAGAACCGGTGCATGATGTTCTGAGCAACCTAGTGCACTTTGGTTTGCTTTTATCTATCGTTCCACGTGGATGGGGATATAGCTAAACTTGTCCTTTAGATTCCCATCCACGACTGCCTTAAAAATTCCTTTTGAATTATTCGGTCGCCTTTGAACCACGTATTCGTATTCGATAACGCCGCCTTCGAACTCTATATTGCTTTCGCCTTCACCTATTTTAGAAGGACGAAGGCGCTATACTAGAACTTCCTCTAGCCTTCCTATCGATTATGACTATTGTCACTCAATATTGCTATATCTTCATCCTAAACTACTCGGCCCTATCAAGACCCTCTAATCGCTTAATTTAAGTGAATCTATTTCGTTCTCTTAATCGTGCCCTCAACCTACACTCAAGAGACCATAACTTTAAGATCTCTAATTTGTTTTATATTTTTTGAACCCATACTATTCTTTATTACGCGTAATCTTAACCATTTTCCTTCTTGCGTTAATCCCTGATTATCTTTGCCATTATCGAAATCACGACTCTAATGCATGTTTTCATTAAACGTCATTTCCTTGTCTCGCCCAATGATTTGACGGTGCTTCCTTATCGATATACCCCTTATACCTTCTCACCCCCTACTTATTCTTAATTTCGAGGACGAAATTCTTTTAAGTTGGGTAGGATGTAAAACCCCTAAATTTCTACTATTTTTTTATAAATAAATTTGATACTGATTTTTTTATTTTGTATATTGTACGTCGCGTAGTTGCACTCTACGTCGCGCGCAAAATTTTGTTTTTCGTAATTGCTCGACGAGTACGAATATATGCGAGCGTACATATTTTAAAAAATATTTTTTTCTATTTTTCTATAGTTTTAAAATAATATATCTTATAATTATTATTAGCTATCGTACCGAAATTTCTAAGTTTACGATTTTATTTATGAAAGCCTTTTCGTTTATAGCAGTTACTAATAATAAAAAATATTCTTCATATATATATTTTTAATTATTTATTAGTGTATTTTAAATAGTAATATTATTTTTGAAATTATTATTATTTGTATTTTTGGAAAACATATTTTGAAATTATTGTGGCAATTTAAATCTTGAATTAATTTTATGGATATATTTAAATAGCTAAAATAATATCTATGTTTGAAAATTGATTTATCCTATTTGATTTTAAACTAAAAGAATTTAATTAAATTTAAATTGTATTTATATTTGGATTTGGATTTTATTGATTTTAAATTAAGTTGCGAATTATCTATTTTTGGGTTTAAACTACTCCTAATCTTTATCCAAATGGGAATTCCTACATCCTATAAATAGGCAGGTACTCCTCCATATAATTATTCCACAAATTACTCCAAATTCCACAACCCAAGTTTGTGCATCGTGTCCGTGTCCCCATCCCCATCCACTATTTATCCCCTTATACAAGTACATTGATTTATCCTGCGTCCGACAACCCCGGACGTCAAAACTATTCCGTGTCTCGCAGGACACCTCTTCCGACCCTCTCCGTTGTGTCGGACACACTCCGACAAAACCAAATCCCTAACCTAGTTCTACCTTAAACTCCGTCTCCTGTTCCCTCACCCAGCCAAACTCCCCACGAGCACCCCGCGACCATCAACCACCATTATCCTCACCACCATACAGTCGATTCTCCTACAACCCCGACACCGAGCGACCCCCTACCATCACTGCCACCATCAGTACAGGCTATCGCCGTTGCTCTCCACCGTAATCCACCACCAGCACCAAATACACATCAACATAACCCAGCCACCACCACCACCGAAAAATTGCTACCACCGGCATAACCACCCCTGTCACCCACACCAAAACCAACCCAGAACATGAATAAGATAACCTACCCTTAACCCGCGGCCAGCCGCCGACCTCCGACCCGTGTTCGCCGTCTCCGTCGAGTCCCAGCGCCCGTCCGCCGACGAACTCCAGCCACCATGGCCGAAAACCCCTCCGCCGGTGGTTCCCCTCTCTCAAATCCCTCCGACCGCCTTGTCCGCCATACCTCCCGATCATACTCTCTCCAGCCGCCTCCATGCGTCGCGCCGAGCCGAGCAGATCCGTCCACGTTCCCGTGAGCCGGCGACTTTCTGCCGTGCCCGACCAGCCGCCGTCCCCCGTCTCCCCTTCCTTTTACTCCATCGTCGGCAGTACCCTTCGCTCGAACCCCTCCGCCGAGCCGCCCGGCCGCCTCCTCCTGGCCGCGGTTAACCGCTCTGCGCCGCCGCCTCGCCGTCGAGCGGAGACGCGCACGAGCCGACCCCCTCGATCTTCTCCTCCGTCCGCTTTCTCGATTCCTTTCCAATCTTTCTTCTCTCTCTCCTCCTTCTTTAGTTATTTTCCTATTTTATTAATTTTTTAACAGCTGTGTGTCCTCTTCATCGAGAGGAGAACACAGTGTGTATTTCAATACTTTATTACTATTATTATTATTATTATTATTATTATTATTTCTCTATTATTATCATTATTACTATTATCACTATTTTCTTGTTTTGTTAATATTATGATTTGTATTCGTACAAATACTTTCTAGCTAAATTCAAAGTTAAGTTTTAACACTAAAATATCCTTCTCGATTTATATGAATATATGTAGTTTTGGTCTAAAGGATTTAGCATTTTAAATATTTATCTAGGATATATTGTAATTAATGAAATATAGTTTACTACCTAAAAATCATTTTTGACCACTTTGGAGTATTTTAGCCTAATACATTCTTTAGGTTTTATAATTATCTAATAAAAATAGAGATAGCTATTGACAAATTATTTTTACAAATGTACAATTTTATTTTTGCCTAAAGGCGATCTTATTTTACATTTTTTATATATTTATATAAAAACTATTTTTACTAATAAAATATATTTTTGGGTTAAATAGTTTTCTAAAAATTGTATATAATTATTATCCTTTTCTTTTGAATCTTCTCTTGCCTATAACCAATCCTATTATTCATGTTCCCTCGCCAATTCAAGCCTACCTTATGTCCATCCTAACTAATTTGACCCTTCTGAACCCAATAGAACTGTCCGTGCTACCACCCGAGGTCACCATGCATAGTTGTTGCACCGAAGTTGCAGTTCATGCCAGCTTGATCATCGCAGCACACCAGGCGTCCTACCAGGCAAGACACCTTGCTGTTTATTTGTTTTAGATCATATTTCATGCATTATTTATTATTTTTTATGTAAAATAAACTATGATACATGGCATAACCTGTTAGAACTTACTGTTCATTTATATTTCTTGCTATGTATTATTTTTCGTACACATTAAACCTAGATTTAAGGGACCACCTTGTGTGTCGCATTCATTAGCCTTGACACGTTGTAACACGAAGTTGTGTGTCGCATGTAGAACACGGACGTACGTGATTGGCTGGCCACCGGTACGTACAAGCCGTGCGATAGGATTAACCGCTAATAGAGGTTGCATGCTTAGTTTGACTTAGCAGGTATAGAGCTTTACTATTGTGGATACAACATAGTAGGCATTGGGCGGGGAGGATAATTCTTTAGCGTATGGGCTTCGATGCACTTCCCTTGTGACCCTGAAGCTCCACTGAAGATACAGGGTTGATGACCCATGATTACTGACGACCACTGACGTTCTGCGAAACGTTATCCTCTTATTGATTGGGCCTCTAGTGCCCCAAGGGAGGACTATGTCGATCCTATTTAGCCAGGGCCCATACGTAGGAAGGATTGTTCTTAACTATATTTTACTTAGAATGGTTAGGCACCTTTATCCATTAGGTACGAGTACTTTTGGTTTGGGTACTTGTATCTGACCGTGGCTTGGGACAATAACTTGTTGCAGATTAGTTCGTCACATCTTGTCCTTGTTTGGTTGTAGGTGTGACTTACAAATTTGATGAGAAGGTATTGAACCTTGTTGGAGTCCGGATACCCTATTGGATTCATAGCATGGAAAGATACATCACCGTGAATTAGTTTACCATCTCCTATCCTTGTTTGGTTGGGGGAATGGTAAGCTAGTTCAATAGGTGTGTATTGGACCATGTTATAATTCAATTGACTTATTTATTTGAGCAATATTTATTCAGTTTATATGGCATGATATTATGTGTCTTGTTACGTCCCTCTGAGTACCTAGTTATCTCTCCAGGTGTGTGCTCTTGTCTTTCGCAGGTGCTCTAGCTCTAGCCATGACCATCTCCATTTCTTCGAGGATGATTGCGTTTGGATCGTCTTTGCTTCGCTCGTCAAAAATCATTCTTGTATATCATGTATTTCTTTTCATAGTTGGTAGTGGATTTCTCTCCGTCCAACTACATGTACCAATGACAATTTATTATCATTATATGATATCTTTTATTCATTTATTTTGTGTGGATGAGATTAGTTATGGTTCTACTGCATTTTACAGCTTATGTATTCATACAAGGTTTCCATATATTGGAATGTACTTCGTATGCATACAGCTGGCATGTCTACATTCCTAGTCCTACTTATTCTAGGACTGGGGCGTTACACCTAAAGACGTCGCTAAAATACTTTAGCGACGTCTTTTTCTTGTCGCAGAAGCCTTAGTCGCTGTTTGGAAAGACGTCACTGATCGTCGCCAACATCGACGTTTACCGACGCAAAATTACGTTGGTAATATAACGATGTTTACCGTCGTTTCGTCGATGAAATAGCGATGTTTATGATGTCGCTATACGTCGATATTTCCTGGGAAAATTACCGACGTTTATGATGTCGCTATGCGTCGGTATATCCTGGGGAATATTACCGACGTTTGGTGATGTCGCTATACGTCAGTATATCCTGGGAAAATGAGGTAAAATCCTGGAAAAGTTACCGACATCTACCGATATTTACCTACGCATACCGACGAAAATGACGTCGCTATACGTTGGTATCCTGGCAATATATGCCAGTTTAGCGACGTCTACCGACGTATTTTGACGTCGGAAAGCGTCGGTAAACATCGATAAATTTGAAAAAAATAAAAACATAAATTACAGTATGTAGTTTTCTCAACAGAATCATTTTCTTCCTGCAGTTTAATAAATAACACTGAAACACAATACACAAGCACATTTTATCCCTGGGTTCGCCGACCCCTTCGGTGGAATACTCAACACCGGTAAATTAACATCTAAATGAAACGAATAACAACATAAAATAACCAAAGTCCACACAACATATATAAACCAATATCCAAATTTTTATGGGTCTACACAACCAATAACCAATGTATCTACACAACCAACAAACAAGTGTCACAAACAAATAAGTGTCACAAATAAATAGTAAACATAAACAAGTACTCAAACACTCAATACAAATAGTCCTAACTAGGACTACTGGGATCTGGAGCAGGAGGGGGCGCACCACGACGAAGGACTAAGAAAAGCTCATAGTCCTCATGTGAAATCGACATCGATGAAGGAGGTAGTGACGTCGGTGGAGTCGATGTCGATGAAGAAGGCAGTGGCATCGACGGAGTCTACGACGATGAAGGTGCACCCGGAGGACGATAACGCTCCAACGCTGCAAGTCGCTGGTGGTATGAATCCAAGCATGGTAGATAACATTCTACCACTGCTATCAGCCACCGAATCCTGCACCAATCTCAGCCTCTCGTCCATGGACATCTGTGATGCCTGCAGATCCATCACGGTGCGCTCTGTCGATGCTCTAAGATCAGTGACGCTCCGCTCTGTCCGCTCCGTCATATTCTTGAGCTCCATAATGCTGCGGTGGAGCGCATCCAATCGTGCTATTAGCACAGGCTCGTCCGACTAGTGTGGAGACTGGTTCTAAATCCGTCGTAGCAGCTCGTCACGGAGAGACTCCATCATCTGGTGGACTCAGGCAGACTCCGGGGACGGCTGTGGACCATGCACACTAGCAGGGGATGCCCTAGAGGACTGGGTCACAACTAGGACGCCATAGGATCCCGTACCGTAGTACGTACCCCTTTGGAGGCCACCAGCGGCGGTCATCCATAGCTCGTCCGTCGACGGAGCTTGAATGGGCTGCGAGAAAGTACCGACCTCTCCCGCAGTAGGTGCACTAGCAGTCGCCCGGTCCCGAAGCCTCTGATACTCGGCCTAGAAAGTATGGATAGTACTCTACTATTTCTAATCTCTAATTAATGTACTTACTATTACTAACTACATGAATATTTATTTGCATGCATATGTACTAAGTTGTATTAAAATTAACACGAAGTATTATAATTAACAATAGTATTGTAATACTTACATAGGCAAGCTCGGTCCTCTCGTCAATAAGGCCTTCGCCCTTCTGATGGGTGGCCCAGGAAGACGGTCACCATGTCGGTGTTACCGACCTTCCTTACCTGTAATTAAATATATTATCTTAGTAATAATTTATTGGATTTGCATAAAAATAATATTTCTGAAAGAAAAATACATACCAGACGACGGAAATGCTCCGTCATTGGAATCGACCCACCGCACCACTTCAAAGCATGCTGCCTAGCCGCCTTGGCCTTCTCGGACTTTTCCTTATACCTTGGCTCGTTGAATCGAGCCTTCATCGCATCCCACTGGTCAGGGGTGATCCAACCTTGGATCGGCTTTCCGGCACGATCACGAGCCTTCTGATCATTAATAGCATCGCGGATCAGCTTAGCAGCGATAGCAGGAAACATCCCCTCGATCAGCTCTGTCCGGTGAGGATGTCACCCCCATTTTTCAAGAACAGGGGTATTTTGGTCATTTTTCACTTTAGAATAATTTTGGATTTATTATATTATTTATGATATTATTTTGGGCTTATTTGAGTCGGGTTCGAATTTCAACTCAATCCGACTTGTATCGGTGACCCAGGGTAGCTTTAACTCTAGTGGGACCCACTCATTAGTTAGACATGGCCCACATGATAAAAATTAAGTTAGTATGGTTGGACTAATTCATGAATAGGTTTGGTTTAATTAGAGACTTAAAACTAGACTAATTTAGCCTCAATCTAAAACCTATTCCTAATTTAAATCAATAAGACAAGTGGGAGGTATTTTAGACATTTGTAAATGGGGACATCTATGCCACACTTGGCCGGCCATAGGGGGATAGACTTGAGCATCATTTCATTTGTTATTATCCACGCAAAAACTCTCTCTCTTGTTCTTCCCCAAATTAGAGAGGAGCCTCCATTGATTTCTACCTCAAAATCAATCCATTTCTTTATCAATCCTTTTCTTTTCTTCTCTATTTCAATCAAGAGGAGGAGCTAGCTAGATTTTGGAAGTTTTGGATCTTGTTCGTGTCTATTTGGAGGTCTCTTCGTGTCGGTGTCGTATCGAAAAGAGTTTCTTTGGTTTTAATCTTCCGGAAGGTATAATCTCTCCTCTATTTCACTCCTACATGCATTTAGGACCATTTTGAATCCATAGGAATGACCCCCATGGTTGTATCTCCATTTGATGTCCATTTTGTATCTATTTGGAGGTCATTAGGATGTGTCCATGTTGAATTTTGTGTCCAAGTAGAAAACCTCCAATTTTGGACACACACAAGTGTTTGATGTATTGAGTGAATGATTATTTATGACTTTAATTTCAGATTTTAAATGTTGTTCTCAATGTATCATATTGTATCTTAATGTATCATATAATATATATATGTATATTTTTATTATTATTATATATATATATATATAATATATATAATATATATATATATATATATATATATATATATATATATATATATAGTGTGTGTGTGTGTGTGTGTGATCTAAATATAATTGTTATGGAGTGTTTGTGTGTGGAAGTATATATATATGTTAGGTGTGTGTAAAGAGTGAAAGAGAGAGGGATATAGAGAGTGAGAAGGGAGTGATAGAGAGAGTGTGAGGGGAGATGGAAGTGTAGTTAAGGGGGGATTAAGGACAGCATGCAGCAGTTGCTGTTTAGGCAGCAAGTAGTGCTGCACTGCTCGAGATGAGCTGCTGTCCTGAGGACAACAGCATATAGGAACAACAACAGTAGCAGTATTAGGACTGCTGCTTTGTAGAAGTGTGAAGGGGGGAGCAGCCACCCCTGTTGCACCCATTCATCAGCCATCCATCTATCCATCCTATCATCCATTCTTTCATTCATTCAGTCACTCATTCACTCCACATTCACATATCCATTCATCCATTTGTCCCTTTCATTCATTCATTAATCCATCCACTCAAATTCATTCAACCCATTCATTCATGCATCCATTCTTCCATCCATTTACTCATGCATTCACTTATTCATTTAGCCCCCATTTCGACCTACCCATACATTCATTCACACTTTCATCCCTATACGTCAATGCATCCATTCACTCATTTCAGCCTTCCACCCATTCGTACATTATTCATTCATTTATCCACCATATATTCATTCATTAATCTCTTCCATCCACCATTAGTCATCCATTTCATATCATCCATTCCTCATACATTCAACCATTCATTCATATACACCACTCAATCCTATTTCCATCTCAAATCAGTCCCTTAACCCTAGAATAGTTTAGGTGGGATAGTTAGTTAGAGTGTTAGTGACCAATGTTGAGATATAGTATACTAGTGAGGTAATTAGAATTTACCCTATGAAAGGGTAAAGTTCTAAAATACTTCTAGATATGAAATTAGAGTATCAAGATACCATATCTTGGTATCAAGATATGAGGGCATGGTATTAGGATACCATGTTGAGATAGAAGTGCCTAGAAACTATAAGGTAAGGGTTTGATATTGAGTTTACCTTGGTAAGGTAATAGGGTAAGTTAAGGTAATTGCCTAGAAGCTAAGGTATGAGTTTAAGATATTAAGATATGGTTAGAATTTGGTTTCCTTGGTTGGTAATGGTCAGAAATAGTGCTCTTAGACTAGTTTTGACCTCGGTTGACCATTTTGACCAAAAGTCAACGAAAGTCAACCGAAAGTCAAACTTAGCCTAAAAGTGACTAGAATTGACCGAAACCATACCAGAGTTGACTAGTTGACTAAAAGTCAACAAGTTGGTCAATATTAGCCTAGTTTGACCTAGGGTTGACCTAGAGTTGACCAGCGTTGAGCAGTTGACCAAAAGTCAACTGTAAGTCAACTTTTGATCAAGTTTGACCTAGTTTGACTTGGATTGACTTCCTGTGACCTAGTATGATCTAGTATGACCCAATTTGACCTAGTTTGACTTAGACTTGCATATCATGACTTAAATTAGTTTCCCTTTCATTATGAAACCATGTTTTGACTTATAGCATCTCATCTTTAGGTTTGTGACTACTCTGAGCGTCTGTTCACCTTATCAGCTCAGGACTACAGGGGAGTACATTCACTGATAGTTTTTATTGTCTTGATATATGCTATATCCGATTCAGTTGTAGTGTCTTACTTGATTTCCAGACACGATAGTTCACGGACTAGTGTATGTTGGATCATGACATGAGATGTTGTTTCTAGATTTTCTTGGTATATAGGTATATTTCCTGTCTAGTTCCCTGTACTTTTATAGACACCGATTTCTAAGGGGACTTGCTACCCTCTTATGGATCCCATGTCATGACGTGTCATGTCCAGATCTATTATACTATTCGGGGATGGAGAATTATTAGGGGCTATGTGATCAAAGCCTTCCTGTCACTATATTCTTGTGGTTACATCACCCTCACCTCACGTAGGGTGTAGCGAGATCTTATTCATGTGCTCGTTATCTAGGTTGGCCGGCATAACCCTTTCCAGTGATTTTTATGTGATTGTCGGGCCAAGTGGATAGCCTGTCCTGTAACATTCCCAAGCCGATCACATAACGCTCTAATAATTCAAGGCACATTTTATATTTATTTTATCATATCTTATATCCTGCTCAGTTCTACATTCAGTACTTTCTCACCATGCTATGATATTCATTGCTCACATGTTCTACATGCTCTTATGCTATACCTTAATTGGAGGCTAAGTTCTGTTCGGAAGAAGGGTTACAACCCCGATCCTTATTTGGTTTAAGGGTTGTAACTCGGCTTCCGAATAGTTCCCAAGTCATCCTATATCTTTGTCTTGTATTTTATTATACTGTCTCTTATAGAATTTGTCAATTCATATGGAACTGCTGTTAGTGTTTGTACTTGCTCATTTTTCTGACAAAATATCGTTGATATATTACAGATGATTCTGAGGCAGACTGCTCGACCTATTATGGGGTCGAGATAGATGGTGTAGTCCAGGACTGTGGCCTGATAGTTGAGCCACTAGACTTTGTACACCCAGAGTAGTATAGCTTAGTTAGGTTTGCCTGGACTGCAATCCAGCTAGCGTTATCAGACTGTAGTATTCTATATTATATTTTGTGACTCTGTGATGTTGTGTATATCTCTGGACTTGTGTTGGATCTTAAACTTATTTCCTATTTTCACATCTATCATATTTTCTTTCTATGGTATTTACCTTAGTTTTATCTTGTGATTGAGTTATGCCGTATTATATTCCTCCGTGCAGAGATGACAGGTACCTTTATACTGTTTAGTTGTAGTATTTACAGACGTCATATACAGCGTTCTACCAGCGATTCTACGACGTAGGCTAGACGTACCCACGTGCTCGTGCCCCTGATAAGGGTGCGGGTCGTGACACATTTTTGTGGTGGCCCATGAAGGTCTGTGTCACAGTTAGTGCAATCTGGTAATGGTGCTCGACTTAGAGTACTAATTACGAGCCTGCGATTAAGATATAGGATGAAGGATATGATAGGAGTTACCCAATCACATTTTAGAAAATTTTTGATCTTTTGATTACCATGACAACTCTTTTGCATTGAATTTAATTGTCCTTCTTTGATATTCCCTATCATATGCCATATTGATTCCTTGTTTCAATCTACCCTCAGGATGACGATTATCCGCTCTCAGGCAGCAGGATCCAGTGCTGTTCCAGAGAGGTCCGATCCTGTAGGACCTCCACGTCCGGCTGAGGGAGCTGCAGTTGAGGGAGTTGCCACCTCAGTTCCTGTCCTTCAGGCGAGAGTAGCAACGACGGTTCCAGGAGGTCTTCCACCTCCAGCTGCAGGATCGTCCTTAGTCATTCCTGAGACTCTTCTATCGCCACCTCTGCTACCGACAGATGCACAGCAGATGATGGCCTATCTACAGCAGATGTTGCAGACCCAGAGGGCCCAAGCCAAGGCACAGCAGCATCAGGCTGACGCATCTCTCCGCCAGATAGAGGTATTACGGCAGAGGAGGAAGAACTCCCACCAACTGGCGATGGCAAAAGTTGTGAGGGATGTATCAGGTACTGTTCAGGGTGCCCCAGTTCAGCAGCAGGGTCAGGGGAGGCCTGGCACATGTCTAGATTTTAGAAAGATGAACCCGAGGGAGTTCAAGGGTACCGAGGGTATCCTGTATGAAGATGACTAGTTGGAGGATGTCCAGCGGAGCCTAGAGTTAGCAGAGGTCCCGAAAGGGCTTTGGGTGACGTCTGCGGTGAGGTGAGTCAATTTTTCGATATCGCCTTGACTTGGTTTTGTACGGATCCTCGTGCATCGGTGAGGGGTTTGACATGGAAGAACTTTAGGCGGCTCTTTAAGGAGAAGTTCTACCCCGATGTGGCCTTGATAGCTCTAGAGGGCTAGTTCATCGGATTAGTGCACAAGAACTCGTCGGTGGACGAGTATGCAGCAGAGTTCTTCCGTCTGAGTAGGTTTGCACCAGATCTGATCCAGAATGAGGAGTATAAGGCTCGCAAGTTCCGGAGGGGCCTTATTCATGCATTTCGCACTCGTACTTTGGGCGACGCGATGCGACCTTCGAGCAGATACTGATGGAGACGCAGATAGCAGAGGAGGACTTCGGCCTCAAGTCGAAGAGGGGCAACGGTGTTCTAGGTGCGAGCTCTAGTACAGGGCCGACGAAGCGCCCTCACTTCTAGCAGAGGCAGATTCAGCAGCAGCCTCAGTTACAGATTCAGCAGGCACCAGTACGTGCCTACCAGCACAATGGATAGGACCAGAGACAGACTACTCCGTACGGCTTCTGCGGGAAGCCAGGGCACACTCAAGAGGCCTGTAGGAAGAGGTTGTGCATATGTCTATACTGTGGGGTGCCCGACCACCAGCTGAAGGATTGCCACGTTCGTAGAATCCAAGGAGGCTAGGACAGAGTGCAGCAGGCTAGAGGACCAGCAACTCAGCAGAGAGGTCCTCCAATTCAGACCCAGCAGCAGCGCTTCGTACAGCACCAGAGGGGAGCACCTGTGGGCAGGGTGTTCGCCTTGACAGCAGAGGAGGAGGTAGAGCCAGTGGGTGATGTTGTGGCAGGTCACGTTCTTCTTGATTCTTTCCCTGCTTTTACCTTGTTTGATTCCGTGCCACTCATAGTTTTGTGTCTGTTTCCTTTGCTCTAAGACACAACATTATTGCTGAGTATATGGGTAGGACTTACAAGATATTGACCGAGGGAGGCATTATTCTGGTTAATAATATCTGCAAGGGGCGAAGAGTTACATTAGGAGGCCGAGATTTGAGCACGTGCTTGCTCGTAATGCCCCTTCCGAAGTACGATATGGTACTCGGAATGGATTGGTTGAGTATGCACCATACTAGTATAGACTGTAGAGGAGGTAGGGTTCTGTTTAGGCCTCCGGAAGAGCCAAAGTTTGTGTTTGCCAAGGGAGCAGCTGAGCCGAAAGATGGATTCTGTGGAGCTTTGCTGGCGGGGCAGGCATTACCGCATCCATTGATAGATGATTTCATGGATGTCTTTCCCGAGGAGTTGCCTGGGATGCCGCCAGATAGAGACGTTGAGTTCTCTTTAGACTTAGTGCCGGGCGCTGAGCCTATTTTACAGCACGTCTATAGGGTCAACAACAGCGAGTTGGCAGGGCTGAAGAAGCAAGTCGACAAGCTACAGGACAAGGGATTTATCAGATCCAGTTCATCACCTTGGGGTATACCAGTTATGTTTGTACCGAAGAAGGATGGTACGATATGTATGTGTATCGATTACAGAGCGCTCAACAACCTCACTATCAAGAACAAGTACCCGTTGCCGAGGATTGATGACTTGTTTGATCAGTTGAGCGATGTGAAGGTGTTTTCAAAGATAGACCTGAGGTCCGATTATCATCAGCTGAAGGTAAAGCGGGAAGACGTTCCGAAGATGACTTTTCGGACTCGATATGGCCAGTACGAGTTCACTGTCATGCCATTTGGGTTGACCAACGCCCCAGCATTGTTCATGAACTTGATGAACAAGGTATTCCATTAGTACCTTGACAAGTTCGTGGTGGCCTTCATAGATGACATCTTGGTCTACTCAAAGACGTCGGAGGAGCACGAGGATCATCGGAGGATTGTGCTCGAGACTCTGAGGAAGGAGCAGTTGTACGGGAAGCTTTCGAAGTGCGAGTTCTTCCTGGACCAGGTCGAGTTTTTGGGTCATGTTGTGATCGAGTATGGGATCTCTGTGGACCAGAAGAAGATTTTAGCAGTGGAGACTTGGTCTACACCCAGTTCAGTTGCCGAGATTCGGAGCTTTTTGGGTTTGGCTGGCTATTATCGAAAGTTCGTCCAGGACTTCTCGCGAATTACGGAGCCACTTATTAGACTCACCAGGAAGGACGTGGAGTTTGTCTGGACTGAGGAGTGTCAGGTCGCCTTTGATGAGCTGAAGAAGAGGTTGACATCAGCTCCGATCTTGATATTACCATCTGGGACCGGTGGTTTCTCGATCTACAGCGACACTTCTGGCAGGGGTTTGGATTGTGTTCTTCAGCAGCACGGAAAGGTGATTGCCTATGTATCTAGGCAGTTACGTTCTCATGAGAAAAACTACCCGACTCACGATCTGGAGTTGGCCGCTGTTATCTTTGTCTTGAAGTTATGGAAATACTACTTGTATGGAGAGCGGGTTGAGATCTTCACTGATCACAAGAGCTTGAAGTACATGTTCACTCAGAAGGAGCTGAACATGCGACAGAGACGGTTGCTCGAGTTGATAAAGGATTTCGATATCGCCTTATCGTACCATCCAGAAAAGGCCAACATACTTGCAGATGCCTTGAGCAGGTATCCAGTAGCTATGTGTCTGACGGCAGATCATCATCTTTTGGCTGACCTGGACAGTTTAGGAATCGAGATAATTATTTCGGGCATAGAGGTACAGATGTGGGGCTTACAGATTCAGTCTGAGTTGATGGACAGAGTCAGATCAGCACAGTATGATGATGTTGCCCTGAGGAGCATCAGGGAGCAGGTGCGGGCAGGGTTGTTCGATGATTTTTCTATTGTCGAAGATGGGTCGCTGCGGCACGGTGCTAGACTGTGTGTTCCGAGTGGAGAGCTTCGGGCGAAGGTTCTTCAGGAGGCACATCGCACTTAGTACTCTATGCATCCTGGGGCCAACAAGATGTACAGAGATGTGAGGGAGCACGTTTGGTGGTATGGCATCAAGCACGAGGTAGCTCAGTTTATATCTCGCTGCTTGGTATGTCAGCAGGTGAAGGCCGAGAGACAGAGGCCTGGTGGGTTGCTACAGCCACTACCCATTCTTGAGAGGAAGTAGGAGCACATCACCATGGACTTTGTGTCCGGACTTCCATGATCTCTTGGAGGAAAAGACGTGATTTGGGTCATAGTTGATAGATTGACCAAATCGGCCCACTTTTTACCTTTCAAAGTGGGGTTGTCTACGGAGAGGCTAGCAGAGCTGTACATTCGTCAGATCGTGAGATTGCATGGGATTCCTGTGAGCATAGTTTCAGACCGGGATAGTCGTTTCACTTCCTACTTCTGGAGGAGTTTGCAGACTAGCTTGGGTACTACGCTCAAGTTTAGTACCGCTTATCATCCCCAGACAGACGGGCAGTCAGAGAGGATTATCTAGACTTTGGAGGATATGCTTCATACGTGTGTGCTTGATCTCGGGGGTTCTTGGAAGGACCATCTTCACCTGGTAGAGTTTGCTTACAACAACAGCTATCAAACCAGTATAGAGATGTCGCCATTCGAGGCTCTATACGGACGGAGATGCTGTACTCCCTTGTCATGGGACGATGTCGGTAAGAGAGTGCTGCTTGGACCAGAGATGGTAGTGGATGCAGCTGAGAAGGTCAGGTTGATTAGATACAGACTTCGGGTGGCTCAGGATAGGCAGCAGCATTGGACCGATAGCCACCGGAGACCATTAGAGTTCGAGGTTAGTTTCAATTCCTGTTTGTGATACTTGTAATTGTTTGTTTATCCTGTGTGCTGAGTTTGTTTTATGTCTAGGCTGGTGCTTTGGTGTTCCTGAAGATTTCTCCGACAAAAAGCATGATTCGCTTTGGCGGATGCGGGAAGCTTAGTTCGCACTACATCGGACCTTTCACTATCCTTGAGAGGGTCGGTGCAGTGGCTTATCGACTAGACTTGCCACCTACGCTAGAGGGGGTGCACAATGAGTTCCATGTGTCGTAGCTGAGGCGATACATGGCAGACCCCAGCCATGTATTGGACCATTCAACGATCGAGGTGGGGCCTGCTCACTATCCAGAGCAGCCAATTGAGATTCTGGATCGTAAGGAGATGGTGCTCCGGAACCAGGTTATACCCTTGGTTCGTGTTGCATGGAGGCATCACTCTCCAGGTGAGTCTACCTGGGAGAGGGAGGACGACATGTGGAAGCGTTTCCCTTATCTCTTCGAGTCCCGAGGTATAATTCTTTTATTTCTGCATGTGATTTCGGTGATTGTTTGTTTCAATTTTGAGGACAATTTTTTTAAGGTGGATAGGTTTGTCACCCCTAATTTTCAAAAACAGGGGTATTTTGGTCATTTTTTACTTTAGAATAATTTTGGAATTATTATATTATTTATGATATTATTTTGGGGTTATTTGAGTCGGGTTCGAATTTTAACTCAATCTGACTTGTATCGGGGACCTGGGGTAGCTTTGATTCTAGTGGGACCCACTCATTAGTTAGACATGGCTCACATGATAAAAAATAAGTTAGTGTGGTTGGACTAATTCATGAATAGGTTTTGTTTAATTAGAGACTTAAAACGAGACTAATTTAGCCTCAACCTAAAGCCTATTCCTAATTTAAATCAATAAGACAAGTGGGGGGTATTTTAGACATTTGCAAATGGGGACACCTATGCCACACTTGGTCGGCTATAGAGGGATAGGCTTGAGCAACATTTCATTTGCTATTATCCACACAAAAACTCTATCTCTTGTTCTTCCCCAAATTAGAGAGGAGCCTCCATTGATTTTTACCTCAAAATCAATCCATTTCTTCATCAATCCTTTTTTTTTCTTATCTATTTCAATCAAGAGGAGGAGCTAGCTAGATTTGGGAAGTTTTGGATCTTGTTCGTGTCCATTTGGAGGTCTCTTCGTGTCGGTGTCGGGAGGAGTTTCTTTGGTTTTGATCTTCCGGAAGGAATAATCTCTCCTCTATTTCACTCCTACATGTATTTAGGACCATTTTGAATCCATAGGAATGACCCCCATGGTGTATCTCCATTTGTGTCCATTTTGGATCCATTTGAAGGTCATTAGGATGTGTCCATGTTAAGTTTTGTGTCCAAGTGGAAAACCTCCAATTTTGGACACACCAAGTGTTTGATGTATTGAGTGAATGATTATTTATGACTTTAATTTCAGATTTTAAATGTTGTTCTCAACGTATCATATTGTATCTTAATGTATCATATAATATAGGCTTAATTGCACTTTGCTACCCTCAACTATTCCGTTTTTTCAACTTGATACCCTAAACTTTTTTTTGTAACAAGTTGATACCCAAAAAAATTTTGGGACGAAAATACCCCTGCTCAAACCTTAAAATTACTCCCCTCCCCCACCCCCCTCCCCCACTCCGGCTACCCCCTCCCTCCCGCTCCGCCTCCCCTCCGGCCACCCCCTCTCCCGCGCCCGGCCAACCCCCTACCCTCACCGCCGCCGGCCACCGCGCAGCAGCAGCGGCCGTCGCAGTAGCAGTAGCCGCCGCAGCAGCCACCGTAGCAACAGTAGCCGCAGCCGCCGCCGCGACGGTGGCGCCTGAAGTGGGAGGGGGGGTTGGCCGGCATGGGAGAGGGGGGTGGCCGGAGGGGAGGCAGAGCGGGAGGGTGGGGGTGGCCAACGTGGGGGAGGGGGGAGGGATGGGAGAAGGGAAGAGGGAAGGGATAAGGGCATTTTGGGGTTTTTTTTAAAATTAGGTATCAAGTTGAAAAAAAATAGTAGTTGAGGTATCAACTTGTTACAAAAAAAAGTTTAGGGTATCAAGTTGAAAAAGGAGAATAGTTGAGGGTAGCAAAGTGCAATTAAGCCTATAATATATATATGTATATTTTCATTGTTATATATATATATATATATATATATATATATATATATATATATATATATATATATATATATATATATATATATATATATATATATATATATATATATATTTTATATATATATATTATATATATATATATATATATATATATATATATATATATATATATATATATATATGGGAGTGGATCAAAAGCACCCCTTAGAAAATCCCCTAAAAACTCCCCTCACTCTAATTCGTAATATTAATGTTAATATTAATGTTAATATTAATATTAATGTTAATGTTAATATTATTAATATTATTATTTTTATATATTAATGTTAATGTTAATATTAATTTTAATGTTAAGTTTAATGTTAAGTTTAATGTTAATTTTAGTATTTAATGTTAATATTAACATTAATATTAACATTAACATTAATATTAACATTAATATTAACATTAAATTACGGATTAGAGTGAGGGGATTTTCTAAGGAGGACTTTTGATCCGCTTCCTATATATATATATATATATATATATATATATATATATATATATATATATATATATATATATATATATATATATATATATATATATATATATATATATATTGTGTGTGTGTGATCTAAATATATTTGTTATGGAGTGTGTGTGTGTGGAAGTATATATATATATTATATATATATGTTAGGTGTGTGTAGAGAGTGATAGAGAGAGAGTGTGAGGGGAGATAGAAGTGTAGTGAAGGGGGGGATTAAGGACAGCATGCAGCAGCTGCTGTTTAGGCAGGAAGCAGTGCTGCACTGCTCAAGATGAGCTGCTGTCCTGAGGACAGCAGCATATAGGAATAGCAGCAGTAGCATTATTATGACTGCTGCCACTACAAGAAAATTGATTTTTTCCAACGTTTTATAAACGTCGAAAAAAGGTGAAAAACGTTGGCATTGGTATTTTTGATGTTTTTTCAACATTTTCTTACAAACATCGTCGTTGTCCTAGTTGGGAATTTATGACGTTTTAGATAAACGTCGGTACAGATAAAGGCGTCGTTTACAACAACATTTAATAAACGTCGAAAATTGTACAATAATGGATGAAATTTTCCAACATTTTAACCAAAACTTCAAAAATTGGACTACTTTTCCAACATTTTGCAAAAACGTTGGGATTTGCTTTCCCAACCCTTTTCCAACAATTTTCTAACATTTTAACAAAAACGCCGTTATAGGTAAAATTATTTTTAAAAAAATAATAATTTGAATATATTTGCCATGCATTAATTGTGTTCAACCTGCTTCTAACGAGTAATTAAACCACACTCCAACATTATACGTTCAACAATATATAATTTACAAAATAAACTTTTATTTATCAAAATACAACATCTTATTATACAATCATATTTAACAAAATAAAACAAGTCAAAATACAACATTTTTCTCATCATCGTGCAAGATCAACCAATTAGTTGTACATCCCTTCTTCATGTCTTCAAACTTGTGAGTATATCAACCTCACTCGTTAGCATGTATAACCAACACCCATAAATTGGATAGGGCCTGCTCAGAGATCATCATAAAGATATCAAGCTTTAGTTTTATCTACATCACAGTCACAACGATAAACTTCACATGAAACACAAAAACCAACCTGGACTGATGTATCTTTTCTTGACGGCCCACTCATCCCTCATGGATGCAAACTTTCTGAATAGTGCACCTAAAATTCCTATGTACTTCAATGATTGATCAAACATAAGGTCCTAGCAAGATGCACTTAAAAAAAAGAGTAGAGAAACATAAAATAGTAGGTTATCAATGGAATATATTAATTTTAATTGAACAAGAACCATGTAAGGAAATGTCACTTTCCGTTCCCGGAATACGTATTCTAAATACATGTACTGCTGGAATGTATTTATTTAATATTTATCATGTATTGTTCTGCATTTAAATTCCTTTAATTTCCTGCTATTTATTTTTTCTGCATTTTACTTTCTGCTTTGCTTTTGGGTTCGGCCCGAGTTGGTTTATTTTTCGGCCTTGGATGGTTCAACATGAACCCACCTACCACCACCCCCATTTAAAACCCCAAAACCCTTTCTCTCTCTTCATTTACTTCTTCTTATTACTCATCTTCTTCCTCATAACTCTCTCACCAACCTAGGAGAGCTAGGCAAGTACAACTTGCTTCTTGATGGATCTCCAATTTTGTTGTTCCATTGTCTCTCTCACAGGATTCTTAGATACTTTAGCACTTAGCATTTTTAATTTCCATGGCTTATTTTGTGTAGATCTAAACTTGTTGTATTTTCGGATTCTCGGGTTTTGATCTAGCTAAACTTGTTATTTTCAAGTTTTGAAGGTTCCATGTTGTAGAGAATTTCGTTCTACCCCATTTCGACCTATGGAAGTCCAGATTTGGGCTTGGAATGAAGGATTTGGAGAGCTTGAAAGTAATGGCTTCCATGGTTCTGTTCTCAGAAAATTCGAAGAAGAAGAACAGTCACAGCCGCATGAAATCTTTATTTTCCAGCCGCATGAAATCTTTATTTCCCAGCCGCATGAAATATTTATTTTCCAGCCGCATGAAATATTTATTTCCCAGCCGCATGAAATCTTATTTCCCAACCGCATGAAATCTTTATTTTCCATCCGCATGAAATCTTTATTTCCCAGCCACATGAAATCTTTATTTTCCAGCCGCATGAAATCTTTATTTTCCAGCCGCATGAAATATTTATTTCCCAGCCGCATGAAAAATTTATTTTCCAGCCGCATGAAATCTTTATTTTCCAGCCGCATGAAATCTTTATTTCCCAGCCGCATGAAATATTTATTTTCCAGCCGCATGGAATCTTTATTTTCCAGCCGCATGAAATCTTTATTTCCCAGCCGCATGAAACCTTTATTTCCCAGCTGCATGAGATTTTATTTCCCAGCCGCATGAGATCTTTATTTCTCAGCCGCATAAGATTTTATTTCCATTAGATAGGTATCCATCTATAGCCCATAATGCCTTTTTGGCTGGTTCTTGTCCCGAATTGACATTGATTGACATTGATTGTTATCTTGACTAATAATTGATCATGCGTTCCTAGTTGGAACTAAGAGACTGGCTAGTCGTCTTATTGAATTGAATGAATGAGACACGTTCATATGAACTATGAACTATTGCAATCGACTGGCTAATTCCGAATATTGGCATACAGGCATATGCAGCTTCAATTTATTTATTTTTCTACAAAGCAGCATGTGTACCTTATAGTCAAGGCATGATTACTCTGTGGTTAGTTTTAATTGTTGTATTACGCTATATAAGACCTACAACCTAACCGCACAAGTATCATTATAGAGTTAGGCATATCGTACTTTGTACGGAAGTACTCATTCTGAATGACCATGATCCACGGCATGGGATTTCACTTAACATAGAGGCTACTAAGTTAAATAAAATACTGACTGCATGGAGAGAATGGATTCCCGAGTTCTTACATGGCAGCCCTCTTTGGGACTATTAGTGCCCGACAGGCCGGCAGGTTCCCACAGATACTGCAAATCTGCCACACGGACAGGGAGCGGTATCTGCTTATATTATTTATTGTATATTGTATATTGATGATGGGCGTCCCGCTGGGACTCGTCTAATTCATGATTGGCGCAATTGATTGACTGGGTAGACTAGCCTTGCTTGCACATAGTAAGAACTGAGGAATCCTTTATCGCATAATTCTAAGATAACTTGGAACCCACAATAGCAAGCCGTAGTAGTTGTATGGCCGTTTAAATTAATTTGGTTGTGTACTGTACCTACTTTGTTGACTAACTGAGATGATTAGAGTATCGAGACATGACGGGCCAACTTCTGTCCTTGTTTGGTTGGGAGATTGGTTCGAAGTGTCGTGACGTTATGTGAATCCCAGTAGCAAGCAGAGATCTATTATTATATTTTCTTAGTTACTGCTTTAAATTCCTCATATCGTGCTTCCTTGCAGTACTTGCTATTGGAGGTCTAACCTCTCTGGTTTTACATGGCCAGATTTAGAGCCGGTTCCCGAGGACTCATCTTACTTCCACCTCCAAGATGGTCAATACTAGAGGGATGATCGCAGGAGGACTCGAGTGGGTTCCTTGCTTCCCGCTCGTTTTGTGAATTACTTTATACTTTGCCGTTGGGCACCGACATGTTAGTCGGATTGTCTTGTATTTTCTTTTACATAATTGTAACTAAAGTCAGGCTGCAGCTGATAAACAATTGTGTATACCTTGCTATATCATCTGGCTATGTTTTATAAAGTCAGATATCAAGAACATTTTGACTAAGCGTTTGGGACGCCTTACTGCTTTATCTTACATGTTCTCTATTTTTGTTTCTTGCTTGAATGATTGAGACAACAGATGTGAAGTGACCATAGTAAGACTTTCACGTAGTATGCACCCCCTCGTCATGTTAGACAGCATTGATCGTATTATACGGTATTCATCTACCCGTAATACGTCGCTGGCTGAGTCATTCCTCCGTCCTCCAGTATTCTGGTTCTGGGAAGTGACAAGGTTGTAGTGGTGGCCCATGCAGGTCTGATTTCAGACTTGTGGGGTATTTTGATTTATAGGATGTCTCAATCACACATGTTCCCTCTTGATCTCATGATTCGTTGTTCCCAATCCTAGCTTGACATTCCCGTATCCTTCGGCTTTATTGATCCTTCACGTCCAGTTGTTTGATTGCTCTCTTGTCCCTTTCTTTAGGGATACTTCGTCTGCATCTGTCAGGACTGGACAGCAACAACAAGGGCAGCATGGACAACCTGACCATGTTGGTCAGCAACAAGGGCAATATGGACAACCTGACCAGGCTTATCAGTAATAAGGACCAGTACTACTCCAAGAGGCTATTCAAGAAGAAGTGATAGTGGAAGCAATAGCTGGATCACAGTATCCAGAGGTTCCACCACCACCAACAGTTCCACCTACCCCTGTGGAAGTAGACACATCGGCCCTTCTGGAGATCATGAAAGGGATGATGGCTACTCAGCAACATCAGATGTTAGCACAACAGCGCATGCACGCTCAATTGTAAGAGCAGAACGTACTACTTAACCAAGGGTTGCAAACAACTTTGGAAAGAGGGGCAAGGCCAGATTCAGGAGCATCAACCAGATTTTGCAAGTTCAACCCCCGCCGTTTCGAGGGCACGGAAGATGCCATCTCAGCAGATGCATGGCTTAAGGATATTGAGGCTATTTTGACAGCCGCTAAGGTGCTGGCAGAAGAACGTGTGGATCAGGTGAAGTTGTTACTTCAGGATCTTGTACGTGATTGGTGGGAATCAGAGAAGGTAGGCATCAGACGTCCTGTTGCTTGGGACGATTTTACTGCAAGGTTCAAGACGAAGTACTATGGAGTCGTGGCACAGTTCGAGCTACAACAGAAGTTTATCAGCCTCAAGCAGGCCGGCAAGATGGTAGATGCCTATGCAGCAGAGTTCTGCAGATTGAGCAGGTTTGCCCCAGAGATGGTAACAACAGAGAGCCAGAGGGCTACGAGGTTCCAGCAAGGGTTTCACCTTAAGCTCTTGTAATTGATAGAGGGGCACAATTATCAGACTTTCGATGAAGTGTTAACGACGACCCGGAGGCATGAGATCACCATTCAGAGGATTTCAGCAAGGACTGGGGGTCAGAAGAGATCCCACAGTCAGATTGAAGGAGGAGGGGGAGTAGCGCCCCGAACAACAGCACCATCCCTTGGCATTCGCATCCACGATATGGCAATGCGAGGGCCAGCACCACCACCCAGGCAACAACAGCAGCAGAGGAAGAACCAGCAACCCCCAGTGGGCTTCACTTATTGTGGAAAGGTAGAACATACTAGGGATGTGTGTCAGACATTGAACGGGCAGTGTTTGATATGTGGAAACCCAGATCATCGGGTTACCATATGTCCCATGAATTCGAGGTCAGGAGGACCAGTACAACAATTTCCTGCTCTGCCAGCACCAGGGGCAGGCCAGTATCGAGGACCAGCAGTAGCAGTGAGACCGTTGGCACAGCGCCCGTTCATGACACAGGCTCAGATGTTTCGACAGCAGGGACCGTCGATGCAGCAACACCAACATAGACCACCCCAGCATCATCAAGGCAGGGGCCAGCAGCAGCACCAAGCTAGGCCGCAACATGGGAACCAGTAAGGAGGTCGAGGGCAGGCATTCACTCTATCCTTAGAAGAGGCATTGGCATCGGGAGATGTTGTGGCAGGTAACATTCTCGTCGCCTCATATCCTGCAGTAGCATTATTTGATTCGGGAGCATCACACTCATTTATATCTGTACAATTTACAACACGGCTAGGAATAGTATTCGAGGCATTGCCAGGGAGGTTAAATATACTCACTGGTAATGGGCTCGTAGGAGTTAGTAGAGTTATTCTAGCATGTAGCGTTGTAGTTTGCGGGCATTCCTTACCCGCCCGGTTGATAGAATTTCCTGTTGGAAATTTTGACGTTATCTTAGGCATAGACTGGCTGAAAGACAGTCATGCGACAATAGATTGTCGTAGAGGGAGTGTATCTTTTGATATTTCAGGCATGAAGCGGTTCACCTTAGTCAGATCAGTGGCAACTCAACAAGAGCAGGGAGTAGTGATGGCAATAGAAGAAGTTCAAGTTCCGAAGGTAGTTGAAGAGTTTCTAGAGTATTTCCCGAAGAACTTCCAGGTCTACCACCGGTTAGGAATATTGATTCAGCATAGAATTGGTACCTGGAACTAAACCGATATCAGATCGAGTTTACAGAATGGCAGATTCAGAACAGGCCAAGGTATATCAGCACATAGAGGAACTGAAGGAGAAGAAGTTCATCCAAGCTAGCATATCACCATGGACAGCACCAGTGGTACTTGTAGGGAAGAAGGATGGGTCATCCAGATTGTGCATCGATTACAGGAAGCTAAATGCGGCAACAGTAAAGAACAAGTACCCACTACCCAGGATCGATGACATGTTTGATCAGTTGAGCACAGCTAGAGTTTTCTCAAAGATAGATCTTCGGTCAGGGTATCATCAAGTGAGGGTTCAGAAGGAGGATATTCCCAAGACAGCATTCAGGTCGAAGTATGGACATTATGAATTCTTAGTATTGCCATTTGGGTTGACCAATGCTCCAGCTATATTTATGGATTTGATGAACCGCATCTTTATGCCATACTTGGACCAATTTGTCGTTGTGTTTTTTGATGACATTCTCGTCTACTCTGTTAGTGAAGAGGAGCATGAAGACCACCTCAGGAGAGTGTCGCAGGTTCTGAGAGAGAACCAGTTGTACGCCAAGCTCAGCAAATGTGAGTTTTGGACGGATCGAATTTCATTCTTAGGGCACATCATATCAGGAGCTGGAGTAGCAGTGGATCCCAAGAAGGTAGAAGCAGTAGAGAGTTGGCCATTACCCAAGATCGTAACTGACATGCGGAGTTTCTTGGGATTGGCAGGATATTACAGAAGGTTCGTATCAGACTTTGCAAGACTTTCAGCACCTATGACCCGCTTGACACGAAAGGATGTACCATTCGTCTGGTCGGCCGAATGCCATGCATCATTTGAGAATCTAAATCAGAAGTTGATATCAGCACTTATTCTGACATTGCCAGTTGGGCTCGAAGGTTTCAATGTATATTGTGATGCGTCAGGTAAAGGACTTGGATGTGTCCTTATGCAACATGGGAAGGTGATAGCGTATGCATTTAGGCAACTTCGAGACCACGAGAAGAATTATCCAACTCATGACTTGGAGTTGGCGGCAGTAGTATTTGCTTTGAATCTATGGAGGCATTACTTATATGGTGATCGAGTGGACATGTACACAGACCACAAAAGTCTGAAGTACATCTTTACTCAGAAGGAGCTGAACATGAGGCAGAGAAAATGGTTAGAGCTGATCAAGGATCATGACGTGGAGCTTTAGTATCATCCAGGCAAGGCTAATGTGGTAGCAGACGCTCTTTGTAGGAGAGGCGGCACATTTATGTTGACAACACAAAAGCACATTTTAGAAGACCTTCAGGAGATGGGCATCGAGGTTATACTTCCTAGTGATGTAGGAGTACTGGCGAGTCTACAAGTTCAATATGACCTGGTAGACAGGATCAAGGCTGCTCAGACGCAGGACCCAAGGATTCAGAAGCTTAGGGCAGAATGTGAGTCAGGACTCAGAAAGGAGATACAAATCCATAAGGATGGTACACTTAGGTTTGGATCGCGTCTATGTGTGCCTAGTGGAGATATCAGACAGAAGGTTATGACAGAAGCTCACAGTAATCAGTATTCCATACACCCTGGAGGGACCAAGATGTACCAAGATATCAAGCAGCCCTTCTGGTAGAACGGGATGAAGAGGGAGATAGCTAGATTTGTTTTCCGTTGCTTGGTATGTCAGCAAGTGAAGGCAGAACAGCAGAGGCCATCTGGGTTATTGCGACCACTTCCTATTCCGAAATGGAAATGGAAACATATTACAATGGACTTTGTGACCGGCTTACCGAGATCACCAAGTGGTAAAGATGCTATTTGGGTGATAGTAGATCGGCTTACAAAGGTGGCACACTTTCTTTCTTTCAGAGTAGGGCAATCTACAGAAAGGTTGGCAGAATTATATATGTAACAGATAGTCAGGCAGCATGGAGTCCCTGTCAGTATTATGTCAGACATAGATACCCATTTTATATCACATTTTGGAAGAGCTTACATCATAGCCTGGGTACCAAGTTAAGATTTAGCACGGCTTACCATCCCCAGACAGACGGGCAATCAGAAAGAACAATTCAGACTTTGGAAGACATGTTACGAGCTTGCACTCTGGATTTTGGAAGATCTTGGGAGAGCCACCTCCACTTAGTCGAATTCTCATACAACAACAGTTATCAAGCCAGTATCCAGATGGCGCCATTTGAAGCACTATATGGTAAGAAGTGTAGGTCGCCACTGGTATGGGATGATATTGTAGAGAGAAAGATGTTAGGCCCGGAAATGATTGTCCATACAGTTGAGGTGGTCAAGGAATTTAGAGAGCGACTTCGAGTTGTGCAGGATCGGCATCGTCATTGGGCAGACCAGCATCGTAGGCCGTTAGAGTTTTTCGTTGGGGACCACGTGTTCTTACGGATCTCACATACCCGTGGGGTCATTAGATTTGGCATTCGCGGAAAGTTGAGTCCGTGGTACGTGGGCCCGTTTATTATCCTTGATCGGATAGGCGATGTTTCTTATCGTTTATCCCTTCCACCTTCGTTATGAGTAGTGCATAACGTGTTCCATGTATCTCAGTTACGTAGGTATGTATCGGACCCAAGCCATATCCTTGATCATTCTGAGCTGGTTGTTGGTACCAACCTGTCTTACAAGGAACAGCCTGTGTCTATTTTGGACCAAAGAGAGAAGATACTCAAGAACCGAACAATTAGCCTTGTCCGGGTTGTTTAGGGTCATCACTCTTTAGGGGAGTCAACATGGGAATGTGAGGATGATATCCGATCACGGTATCCGCACATGTTTGACTCACAAGGTATAACTCTTTCTGTATACCTTGATCGTCTTAACTTCTCATGCTTGTCACCTTATGAGTAGAATTGCTTGTTTTCATCGATAGTTAAACATTGATATGTTATTTGCTATTGGCATTGTAGAATGATTGCTTACTCAAAATTGCTTATACTTAGATTAGTTAGGTCCGATGTTTCTATCCTGCTTGGATTTGAAATTCCGAGGACGAAATTTTTCTAAGGAGGGCAGAGATGTCACTTTCCGTTCCCAGAATACGTATTCTAAATACGTATACTGCTGGAATATATTTATTTAATATTTATCATGTATTGTTCTGCATTTAAATTCTTTTAATTTCCTGCTAATTATTTTTTCTGCATTTTACTTTCTGCTTTGCTTTTGGGTTCGGCCCGAGTTGGTTTATTTTTCGGCCTTGGATGGTTCAACATGAGCCCACCTACCACCACCCCCATTTAAAACCCCAAAACCCTTTCTCTCTCTTCATTTACTTCTTCTCATTACTCATTTTCTTCCTCATAACTCTCCCACCAACCTAGGAGAGCTAGGCAAGTACAACTTTCTTCTTGATGGATCTCCATTTTTGTTGTTCTGTTGTCTCTCTCACAGGATTCTTAGATACTTTAGCACTTAGCATTTTTAATTTCCATGGCTTATTTTGTGTAGATCTAAACTTGTTGTATTTTCGGATTCTCGGATTTTGATCTAGCTAACCTTGTTATTTTCAAGTTTTAATGGTTCTATGTTGTAGAGAATTTCGTTCTACCCCATTTTGACCTATGGAAGTCCAGATTTGGGCTTGGAATGAAGGATTTAGAGAGCTTGGAAGTAATGGCTTCCATGGTTCTGTTCTCAGAAAATTCGGAGAAGAAGAACAGTCCCAGCCGCATGAAATCTTTATTTTCCAGCCGCATGAAATCTTTATTTTCCAGCCGCATGAAATATTTTGTAGGAACGAAATCGTAAAGCACAATACTCTAGAGGGGGGTGAATAAAGTAGGCAGCGGAATATTGCTAATTAAAAAAAAGTTAGCAGCAAGATCACAGAATAATAATCATAACTAAGTAAAGTAAAGGCAGAGATAAGAATGCAAACACAAAGACAGCGATGTATACTGGTTTCCCTCTGTTGAGGACTAATCCAGTCGGTAGAACTCTTGCTACCAATCCACTATTGGCAAAACCGCAAGTTTTCTTACGAAGTCCTTGCAACTTCTACAACTCGAGCTTTGATACGAAGAACTCGTCCAACTTCAAATGTGAAGAGGTATTCTTCAATCAAGCCTTCTGATTACAATCTCTCAGAAACTTCTATACCGTACCGCACTGGCAAATCGACTAGAGGATTGTAATTGGCTTGGGATCTGAAATTTAAAGCTCAAGAAAACTCTTTGGAAGACTGAAAGCTTTAGATAGAGAGAAGATTGAAAGTGAATGAGTGAGTTGAAATGATCGAAATCCTTCTCTATTTATAGGAATTCCAAAGACAGAATTCTGGCAGAATTCGGGCAGAATTTGGGCAGAACTCGATGAGGAAATCTTGGTCAAATCCGCAACTGCAGGAGGACCAAGTTCCAGAGAATTCAAAAATCAAACGGCCACCAACCGAACTCTGGCCGAACTCTAGCCGAGTTCTATCAGGGTTAGGTCAGGTTTTAAAAATATAGTTTTTGATGATTTTTGAAAACCTTTTTGAAAACCTTTTTAAAACTTTTGTTTAAAAGAATGTTTTTCAAAACAAAGGATATTTTTAAAAGTATTTTGAAAATATTTTGGAATAGCCTATTTGCCAGTACGACTCGGTGTACAACGTATTCCTAGACTCAATAAAATGGAAAATACATTGCTCAAAGGAAATACAGACTCGAACAGGGAAACATGACTTCAGTCTTGAACTGTGTAGATAGCTGTTCTTGTTCGTGTCCAAGAGTCCGATACATCTTGACTAGCTTCACATATCGAGACAGAGTTTGATCAATTATTAAAATCAGGTTGACCATATGACCAATGGGCCAACAATCTCCCCCATTTTGATAATTGACAAACTATGAATGATATAACATTTAAGGTTGAAATAAAATCAAAAATTGTTCATGTCCTGCATTTTCTTAAAAGAATGTTAGATCTTTATTTTTCTCCCCCGTTGTCACTTAGCAAAATAATTGCAAAAGAGTAAAAACTCCCCCGCAATCAATGCATAAATAACAAACAGTGAAGAAACACAAGAAAATAAATATGATAAATAATAGTAAAGAAAATATGAATAACATCACAGGCATGTATTTGTACTCAGGTAGTTTAAAATAAACAAAGAATTATATCACAGGCAGTTTATAGATAAAGAAATGCTAAGTAAATAAACTGATGTGAATCATAAAGTACGAACCTCATAAAGATAAAGATAAAGATGTTCAGATGACATCAAATAAAACAAATCCAGTACAAGTCCTCAAAAATACTGATAATAAAGTCTGAAAATAGAAAAGCTTGGAATGTCGGAGCATTTCCATGTATACAGGAGATAATGTCTAAGTCTCATATCAACTAACATATCACAACTCCTCCTCCTCCTCATCATCATCATCAGTATGATGACCAGCATGTCCAGAAGGACCAACTCCAGAGGTACCCGTGCCAGAAGGGTGAGGAGGAGCGCCAGTGTAAAACTCACCGACATAGTCACGCGGAGGAGCACGGTCAGAACGGTACCAGTCATATGCGTTACCGGGCTGGAAGTATGCATGAACACCCTCATCCTCATAGCGGTAACCAGAGAAAGCTGGATCTCTAGGTATGGAATCGGCTGAATGTCCAGTCTGGGCGAAACGAAGATCAGCTAAAGAATTTACAATCGCCTGATAACGGGTGACGTCGCGGAACTCACGTTCGCGGGCCATGTCCGTCACAGAGAAGTGCAAATCTGAAAGGTGCTGGTGTATGCCCTCAAATGTCATAGCATACTACTGAGGAGGTGGAGGAGGTGGAGCAGTAGCAGAAGAAGGAGAAGGAGCAGATGCAGTCATACTGCGACGAGATAACTTGAGAACCTTGGGCTCAGGGTCTTGAGCACAAGTAGATAAGTCAATGTCGAAATGCTGGAAGATGCGTGGAAGAATCATCGCATAAGAAAGATTTCTATCTCTTGTACGACAACGTCCCATCATCTGAATAATGGTCTTAGGGGCAGAAAATGGAATCCCCTTAAGAATGTGATACATAGCAGATAATTTAAGAGACGTGACATCATCCTTCGAAGTAGACTTTGGAAGGAGAGTGGAATAAATGATACGGTGTAATTCATAATTAAACAAGTTCAAGTTGTTTGCCTTGAACTTTCCAGAGCGAACTCTATCAGGTGCATAAAGTTAAGCTTTGAAACTGGTAAGTGTCGTGCCTTCGGGGAAATCAAACTCAGTGATGTCAACAAGCGGTTCACCTTCGTTGGGAATACCAAGGATCTCCGCTAAGAGAACATCATTGAAATTGATATCTAATCCTCCAACACGTATGCTTACATCAAAAGTGTTTAATATGATATTGTAGTAAAACAGTCTAATGGCATTAGTTGTTACGGGAAAATAGAGTTTAACAAAATGCTGTAACCCTAGTGCCTCAAAGAAATGGCGATGATCAGGAAATACAGTCCACTTGATGGGTACGCATGTGCATATGGATCTCATGGAGAAGTCTCCATAACACAGTAAGGCTTGGTCTAGGGTTTGAAAGTAAAACCCGTCGAACGCGCTGTCGCTAGATTAGACTGGCGAAAATAGGAAATTAGTGGGTGGATCCGAAGATGAACCTTCCTCACTTGGGTTGGTTGTCTTATTCCTCTTAAAGGGGTTGAATCCCTTAGGTGCCATTTGTAAATAAAAGGAAATAGTACGAAATTGAACGGAGAGGAAACAAGGATTTATACCTCCCGAGATTGGAGTATGTTGTAGAGAATGAAGAACTCCGTACGAATCCAAAGTTTGGATTGATTTCACCACTTAGATTGGAAGAGAGGGAGTAATGAAGAACTAGGGTTTGGGGTTCTCCTCGCACGGCTGCTGATTCTGTTTGATGTGGTTTGGAAGCAATGAGGAAGAAAGGCTCTCGGGTTCTGGTTATATAACCTGACACCCTCAACCGAACTCGGGCCGAAGTCTGGCCGAATTCGCCTGGGTTTGGTTTGGAACACTTTCTTTTTCATCGGCTCATTTCAAATATTTAATTCAAAGATTAGTAATTTTGACGTTTAAAATAATATAATTAATGTTATTTTATAAATTAAATTTCGTTACACAGCGACTGTTTTAGATTAGCTGTAGGAGTACTGTCCCAGCTGGCGGAGGTTCACTGGGGAACTCTTAAGTACCGCTTCGCTTCAACCATAGTTGTGGTGACAGATAGACTCTTTATTGGCTTGTCTCTAACACAGTTTTTGCATATTGAAATAAAATCATAAAATAAAATCAATTAATATTATTGACGTCCAAAATTCCTAATTTTCGCCGTAAATAATTGAAACGATCTTCTGCTAGAGGTTTTATGAAAATGTCAGCTAATTGATTCTCAGTATCTATGTATACAAGGTTAATATCTCCATTTTGATGATGATCTCTAAGAAAATGATGTCGAATCTCGATATGTTTTGTACGAGAATGACATACAGGATTCTTAGTCAAACTAATAGTGCTCATGTTATCACAGAAAATAGGAATGTGTGTATAAAATAAATCATAGTCTTCCAAGGTTTGTTTCATCCATAAAATCTGAGCGCAACAACGTCCTGCGGTGATATACTCAGCCTCTGTTGTTGATAGGGCTACAGAATTTTGCTTTTTACTAAACCATGAGACTAAAGCCTTGTCTAAGAAATGACATGTGCCACTGGTACTTTTTCTATCAACTTTGCATCCAGCAAAATCTGCATCCGAATAACCAGTAGGTCAAAAGACTTAGTTTTGGGATACCACAAGCCAACAAAAGAAGTGCCCTTAAGGTATCGAAAGATACGCTTAACTGCGCACAGATGTGATTCCTTTGGATTGGCTTGAAAACGTGCACACAGGCAAACACTAAACATAATATCTGGACGACTAGCAGTTAAATAAAGTAAACTACCGATCATACCTCGATACTTACATGTGTCAACCGGCTTGCCTTGTTTATCAATATCAAGCTTTGTTGAAGTTACCATCGGAGTGCCAATAGGTTTGACATTTTCCAGATCGAACTTCTTTAGCAAATCTTTTGTGTACTTGGCTTGATTTATGAACGTCCCATTGTCAGTTTGTTTGATTTGTAGTCCGAAAAAGAATTTCAGCTCTACCATCATGCTCATCTCAAACTCATTCTGCATACACTTAGAAAATTCTTGACACAGAGATTCATCAGTATATCCAAATATGATATCATCTACATAGACTTGTATTAAAAGAAGCTTACCATTAAAGGACTTAATAAAAAGTGTAGTGTCAACCTTGCCTTTTGAAAAATCGTTGTCAAGTAGAAAAGAGCTTAGACGATCATACCAAGCACGAGGAGCTTGTTTCAAACCGTACAAAGCTTTTTTCAACTTGAAAACATGATCAGGGTTTTTAAAATCTGTGAAACCTGGAGGTTGTGCTACAAAAACTTCTTCTTTTATAAAACCATTTAAAATGCACTCTTAACATCCATTTGAAATAATTTAAAATTATAAAAACATGCAAATGCACATAACATGCGAATGGATTATAATCTCGCAACTGGGGCATAAGTCTCATCGTAGTCGATACCTTCTTCTTGATTGTATCCTTGAGCTACGAGTCGAGCCTTATTACGAGTCACTAAACCATTCTCATTTAGTTTATTTTGGAATACCCAACGGGTGCCAATGACCGGACGATCAATAGGCTTGGGAAGA
Source organism: Iris pallida (assembly GCA_029216955.1). Taxonomy (NCBI): domain Eukaryota; kingdom Viridiplantae; phylum Streptophyta; class Magnoliopsida; order Asparagales; family Iridaceae; genus Iris; species Iris pallida. The sequence continues at coordinate 43,872 of JANAVB010009549.1, forward strand.
AGTTCCCAAACTTGATTCCGTTCAAATTGGTTTAATTTCTCTTGCATAGCATCTATCCAAAAACTATCACTACATGCTTCATCAATAGTTTTGGGTTCTAGCTGTGAAATGAATGCAACACTAGAAACAATATCTCTACTGGATGTAAGAGTACTTACACCTTTGGTAATATCACCAATTACCAAATCCTTTGGATGATCAGCCATAAATTTTAATCGTTACGACAGACTCTGAAGGTAGCTGGTTCCTGGATCTTCTCTAGGAGGATCAGCTAGTGCCGAGCTTGGTTGAGAATCAGCTGTTGTTGAGCTTGGTACAGTTGGATCTTCGTCATTGTCATCGATAGTCATTTGATTTAGTTCATCAAAAGTGACATTGATTGATTCTTCGATGATCATGGTTCGTTTGTTGAAGACTCTGTATCCTTTGCTCTTGGCCGCATATCCTAAAAATATACCTTCATCGGCCTTTTCGTCAAACTTTCCCAAATTGCCTTTTGTATTAAGAATAAAACATTTACAACCAAATATTCTAAAATAAGAAACAGATGGAATTCTATCAAACCATAACTCAAATAGTGTCTTCTTCGATTTTGGTCGAATTAGAACTCTATTAAGAACAAAACAAGCTGTATTGACAGCTTCAGCCCAGAAATATTTGGGTAAACTAAACTGGTTTAACATTACTCTGGCCATTTCCGATAGAGTTCTGTTCTTACGTTCCATAACTCCATTTTGTTGTGGAGTCCTAGGGCAGGAGAACTCGTGTACAAAACCGTGTGTGTCACAAAAATGCTCAAACTCTGCATTCTCGAATTTACCTCCATGATCGCTTCTAATACGAGTGATCATGTAACCTTTTTTATTCTGAACTTTCTTACAAAAGGCGATAAATTCGGATAATGCATCATTCTTGCGTGTCAAGAAGTATACCCACGTGTATCTAGAGAAATCATCTACAATTACAAAAGCATAAAGTTTACCTCCGAGGTTAGCAACTCTGCTAGGACCAAATAAGTCCATATGAAGCAATTGTAGAGGTCTAGTAGTACATACTGCGTTTACTGACTTGAATGTGGATCTGGTAGCTTTGTTCTTTTCACATTGGCTGTATATCGAATCCTTCTTGAATGTAATGTCCGGTACACCGCGTACTAGCTTCTTTGTGGATAATCTTGATATTGTGTCCATATTTGCGTGACCGAGTCTCATGTGCCACAGATGACTCTCATCATTTTTAGCCATTAAGCATCTACCTGAAATGTTAGTTTCTTCTAACAAATAGAAAATATATATGTTGTCTTCCCTGATACCTTCAAAGATAGTACTAGCAGTTGAGCTATCAACTATAGTACATTTGTCTTTGCCAAAGTTGATGCCATAACCATGATCAGCTAGATGACTTACGCTGAGTATATTATGTTTCAACTCGGTAACCAGACAGACATCCTTAATTATAGGATATGGAGACTTACCAACATCACCGATACCAATAATATACCCTTTCAAGTTATTACCGAATGAGACATAGCCTTCCTTCTTTTTCTTCGACAGTATTACAAATCGTGTAGCGTCACCGGTCATATGACGTGAGCAACCGCTGTCGAGGATCCATTTACTTCTAGCATGTGAAAGGTGTTCCACCTACAAAACAATTTGCAGATAAAACTTTTGGTACCCATTTCTTGTAGGGTCCTGAAATGTTAGCCTTTAGTATCCAAGCATAAATATTTAAATCAACAAGCTTTCTGATTCTACATGCAGATGAAATATGACCAATGAGGCCACAATAATGACATTTTGCATGTCGAGTGTTAAAAGCTGAGTGGTGTGCATGGTTGGTAGGTTTAGGTTTTCTAGTATAGAAGAAAGTATGCCTATAATCCTGTTTGGGCTTAACCTTTTGGGGTAAAGGTTTGATAGGGTTAGGTCTGACAGTGTTTGGCTTGGGAATGTTCCGATATTTCGGTAAGTGACACGTGTTAGGGAAGGAAGCAGCAGTCTCAGGCTGTTTTTCTAACCTAATTTCTAATCTTTTGGAAGTGTCATACAACTTAGTATAATCAGAAGTGAGTGTTTCCATTCTGATTTGTGCACATCGAAGACTTTTCTTCTCTATAGAAAGTTCTTCTTTGAGTTGGTCAATAACTTTGTATTTCTCTTCAGATGACTTGGTAGTCTCGTGTAATAAGAGCTTGATAGAGAAAAGCTCACCAGACTCACTAGCATTATTTCTAACCTCAGCTAGTTGGTCGGTAAGTCTTCCTATTTCTCCTTTGTACTCTTTGAGTACCTTCTTAGAGGTCTGATATTTGCTACGCAGTTTTCTGTAATCAGTCATCAGTTTACTGAAGGCATCTCCTAATTGCTCAAAGGTAAAGTCATTATATGTATCAACTACAGGTTCAGTAGGTACCTGATCGGATGCCATAAAGCATACGTTTGCAGCATCTTCTGATTGTTCGTCTTCTGAGTCGCTGGCTTCACTTTCATGCCATATGCTGGTATTGGCATATCTCCGAGATGTTGATCTCTTCAGGTTCCTTTTTTCATACATGTTGCTCTTCTTGCTTGATGATGAGTTTGTAGGACAATCTTTCTTCATGTGTCCCTTCTTCTTGCAGCCATAGCAGACAGCATCATCTTGATACCAGTTGTTGTTGTTGTTTTCTTTGGCTCTCTTCTCATGTCTCATGAACCTCTTGAATTTTCTTGCTAGGAGCGTTTGATCTTCAGCATCAGATTTACTGCTGTCTGAGTCACCTTCAGCAGCTTTTCTGTGCTGAGCCTTGAAAGCGATCGTCTTCTCCTTTGGTGCAGGCTCTTCAAAATCTTGTAGCTCCAGTTCATGAGTGAGTAGCTTACCCATGAGTACTTCGAGGGACATAGTTGCGAGGTCGTTCCCTTAAATGATTGCAGTAGCCTTTGGAATCCAGTTCTTAGTAAGTGCTCGCAGGAGTTTGTGAATCTTTTCATGGTTACTGTACTCTTTGTATAGGGAGGACAAAGGATTTACAATATCCAAGAATCTTTCGAACATCTGAGTAACTGTTTAGCCGCGATCACTCTTAGCATTGGAAAGGCTTGGGTATGCTGAGGTCAACCTAGAAATAAATAGCAGTTGTATCAATTTTATTTATTGTAAAATCTTGTATTTTTTTAAATATAAATGTTGTAATAAATGTAGAAATGTGAATGAGCAGCAAATGTTATTTCTTGAGCATTTATTTCTTGCGGGCTGGACAGCGTTCTACCGCCGACTTTGCGGCGTAGGCTGGCTTGGACATGTCTCGTATCCGAAAAAGCGGGTGCGGGTCGTGACAAGTTTTTGTGATGGCTCATACAGGTCAGATTTCACAAAGATTGCGAACTCGTGATGGTACGTTAGTCGTACTATTACGAGCCTGCGACCAGGAAATGCCCATTCACGAACTAGGATTAAAATAATTTAAGATAATGACTAGGACTAGTAGTCCCTTGTTCAAAATGACCGTTGGGTAGTTAAGGTTATTAGATGGGCCATACAATTTAGATAGCTTGCTAGATCCCTATCGGTACACTATTATTTTTGATATGACAATGTGATCCAGCATGGATATACTATTCGCTTGCTATGTTAGGCTTACCTAGAATTAAGGCTTTGACCTTGATGAACTGTTTAATTTTCTTTTGCTTTATTAGATATAAATCTTATATCATAAGTTAGAATTATCTATTTTAAATTCTCTTTTGCTGTAAGGAGTTTGTTTATAATTTCTGATTCTGTTATTTGTGTATAAATCTCGAGTTAGATTTTGATTCTCACAAAACTCGAACTACTTGTGCCTCCTTTCCAAAAATCTCGCCTACTTATATTTTGACTATCTTGACCAACGCTGCTATTACAGCCTAGTTTTGCAAGCTTACTCTTTTATCAAGCTTGATTCAAGACATATATTTATTGGGGACGCCCGCTAACATATTGTCTAATCAGAATCGATGTATTACGGCCTGATCAACCATGATGCATTGGTTCACTCTTCATCTAATTACCCTACGTAGATTGAGATGTAGATGTCTCTAGGATCTCACCCGCGACTGCTTTGACAATTCCTCTTGAATTATACATTTGTCTTTGAATCACATAATTGTATTCAGTGACATCTCTCTTGAACTCTTTATTGTTTGTCTTTCACTAATTGGAAAGACGAAAGCTCGCAATTGATAGATAGATACAGAGTATCCCCATGGCCATGACAATTGTATACGCAAGTGTAGCTATCATCGGCCAGCACTGTGACTGGAACCTTGCCTTGAGTTACTCGTCCGTCCTTCGACCCTAAATCTACTATCATGATCTTATAGTCATTGGAGTCCGAGAATGATTAGGATCATTCCCTTGATCAAATCACCAACCTAGAAGACTATCTATTCTCAATAAACCAATTGTTGTGAGTTCCTAATTATTTGTTCCTTTATGACAATAGTCTGGCAGGTTTGACACAAATAGAAATTCACGACCCAGTTGTTAGAAATCTTATCATATGATGTGCCTTAGAGTTGGTTACCCGGTTGATAACTCTTGTATACTATGTACGAGTAGATCATTCTACTATATCGACCATGTGTCATTGTACACACTCGTTTTCTATTTATCGAGGAACGATCTTTGACTTGACTTATATCTACCGTATCATGTTATGTCGTGCCTTGTTCTTTATTAACAAGAGTCGAGGTACAATATCCGAGCTTTAAAATTCTTCTAACCTCATCATTCCTAAAACCATATCCTAGCCTCTAAGGTGGGTAGACTGTAAGCCTTCTAAAATTTTGGGATATACGACTATTACCAATTGATTAGAATAATTTCCATTAGCATGATAATTAGTGCCCCATGGACTCCCACTTTCCATTTAGATCACTTTGTGTCCCCGACCGTGCCGTTAATATTCGGAGCACGAGACCAGCTGTTACCTCTCAACAAATTTCATATGCAAGTTCTAGACGAATCCACCTTCATCTAGGTATATCATGTCCCACTCAAACTCGTCCCCTTGTACTCTATTTTTGTGCTACGACTTTCAGGTTAAAAGGACTAGCTACAACCCTTACCACAATACCGGTATACTTTTTGACTCCCATTAGAGCCTCAACTTCGACTCAATTCCTTCGACCAAATATATGGTTGTGACCTACTCGAAGCCCACTATGCACATGACACTAGTGTGCCACTCAATTGTGTCTTCTCGTGCTACTTAAAAACAAAAGTCACTGAAGGCGCATCGTTGGGCTTTAGGAACCTGGCTAACCAACCTGGCTGGCAACTAGCTCAATCCCTGGGTAGAAACCTATTCCAGGGTACCCTAATCTAGTAGGAAGAGTTTTATCATTGGGATCTTGTCCAGTCCATATAGATTGAAATCCAATGTTCATCCAACCAACGACTGATGTCCAATAGGGAACCCATGAAAGACCCAGCAAAACCCATCCAGGCATACCACCATATTTTACCTATAGAACCAAACTATTTCAAATAGGTCCCTATACCCACTATGAAGTCTCCACCTCTTAGAACGTGAATCCATTCGTAACCTTATTCCATCTACCTAGAAGTCGAGATACGAACTTGTATCGCATTTATATTCCTTGCTCGTTTGTTTAAATAACCACGAAAAATATCACAATCTTGATTTCTTTAATTTCGTTCTATTTTGGAACCTTATTTAGATTAACTCTGAGAACGGAATTTTCGTATTGTATGGATTGCGAGACCCTCTAAGAAACGAAGGGTTCTTCGACGTAGCAAGTGACTGGACTAGAGTAGCTCATCTAGCAAATAAGTCAAAGGTTCATAAATACTCTTTTATCTGCTTCATTATGTACTCTTTACTGCCCTGTAACTTCATACTTGCTCTTGATTACTCTTCCTTATCTACATATCCTTGCTATTTAACATATGAGAGATAAAACTAGAAGAAAACTGATGACATGGCACGGTGGAGAATAAAAGGAAAAATAAAAGACAACTACCTATGTGGTGTGAAATATCCTTTTCAACATGTGAACGGCTAGGGGTAAATAAGGCACACTGCACGTGCCGTGTGCAGCTGCTAGCATTCAGGAAAGACACGGAAGATATTTCTGGGTAGTCCACATGTCTACTAAGATATTTCCCCTCCCGACTACTCCGTGTGACGAGCGTGTCAACAAGCAGCAAGATATATGTATAAAAAAGAAATGGAAAGACTACTATAAATCGAAAAGCAATCAGAAAGTGCACTTGCCTGAGGTCCTTAGCTGGAGAAACCAATAATACTATACCACTCAATGAGCCACAATCAGTCAACACATGCAGAAGTCTCCAGATGCTGAATACCTGATGTTCTTAATCAAAAGAAGAGAAGATCAAAATTGGAGAGACTTTTTCCCTTTGGTTCTATCTTAGTGGAATTCATGGAGGAAAGGGAAGTGATCACTTTAACCAATGATGTGAAAGGTAGTGTTCGAGTGAAGAAAGGAGAATATTATCTTCCAAGCCATCTCTACGCAATCTGCAATTTTGATCTTGCGTTGCTACCTATCAAGCTCAACCTGCCTATGGTATGCCCACCTCAATAAAAAGTACCAACATTCTCAGAATAGTCAAATTAGCTATGATTGTATGTCCTTATGTCCAATTCTGGACACAGGAGCAAAACGATAATTTTGGGCAAAAACGATGTCCGTCGTTGAACCCGCTTTTGCACCGAAAAGCGTGCCAGAGTCAATGGTCTCTAAAGTCGTCAAACTATATGTCTACAGGTCTGATTTTTCGATACAAACCCAATCGTATGTCCAGTATTGGATTCCGACGGGCCGTGCACAAAATCGTCCATTGAGTCGGATCGTAGGCCCGCAAATCGGCATTCTGATTCAACTGTCTCAGAATTGGACCAAACTTGGCATACAGGACCAGAAAAATGATACGGTCCTGCTGGCGCAAGTTTCGTTTCGATCTGACAAGCCTGCACAAAGTAATTGAAAAGCTTGCACAGAGGCCGATATGGGTGAATTTTAACGGATACGCATCAAATTCGTCGCGCACACGCGACCAATTTGAATTTTGTCAAAGCCCACACCACCACGAAGCCATTACGCAGCTTTCGATGCTTTCGGTTCGTGATTACGTTGTTCGGATTGGCGGAACGCACGTCGTGTGGATGGTTTTCTACGTTTTTAAAACAGGTTTTCGGTCAACTTCGGGATTCGATTTCTCGACGTATAGTCGATGATTTTCAAATCCTCAAAAAGGGTCGTGAATTCCTATATTTTTTCAATAAATGCCTTCAAATAGATTTTCGAAATCGTTCATGGTTTGGGATAAAACTGGCCGCAAACTAGAGTATTTGGACTGGTTCACGTGTCCTGTTTCGACAGGTTTTCCTCCGACTTTGTGTCGATTTTCGACTCAGTTTGTGATGCGTGTAGTGCAAGGTATATCGAGCTAATCGAATCGAAATGAAGGGGGTTAGATTGGGTATTTACCTGAGCAATTCGTTCCTGAAACAAACGATCGAGGCGGGAGATACATCGGCTCGAAGTTGGGTTCATGGAGTCAGGATTTCTGTCACGCTTTCTGTCTCAAAGCGCGCGAGTGCGGATTGGCCGGCTCCGGCGGTGCGCGCAGTGGCGCACGGTGGCTGGGGGCTGCGCTAGGGAGAGGGGAAGGTGTCGCATAGGTTTCGTTAGGGTTTATCTCTGTAACTCTCGATACACGCGTATACTTATACCTTTGTTTTGAACTCTCTCAGCCGAGAGATGGGGCAGGTTGCTCGGCTGATGGGGATAGCTTATGGGCTCGGCCTGGGCTTGGGATGTTTGCTGTGGGCTGGGCTTTGTATTCTTTCCTCTTTTCCTTATTATTTATATATATAACTCTCTCTCTCTATATATATATATATATATTATATATATATATTATATATATATAATATATATATATATATATATATATATCTACATACACCCACATATATATAATATATATTTATATATGCTACACATTTACACCCATATATTTATATACATTTATGAACACAATACGTATACATATATATTTATATATACACACATAAAATATATATATATATTTTTTATTTTATTTTTATATATATATTATATATTATATATATATATATATATATATATATATATATATATATATATTTATATATAATACACACACACCCAATATAATATATATATAT